>WOXC01011888.1:0-62251 GCA_011680675.1 Gymnobelideus leadbeateri
CCGCCCCAAGGAAGGGATCATTCTTAAGGGGTGAAGTCAAGAGGTGAGAGAGGAAAGTGGCAAGAGGAGATGGAGAGAGACAGGGTAGGGCAAACTATCTCATGTAGAAGAGGCAAGGGGAAGTAGTTGCAGGGGAGGGGAGGAACAGGAAGGCAAAAAGGCAAAAGCATATTCTCATTGAAGTTGGCTCAAGGAGAGAATCACATACATACTAAATGGAATATCTTACCCTCACTCACTCTCCTGAATAGGGGAAAGGGGGGTGAGAGGGGGGATGATGGAGGGGAGGGCATTCTGGGAGAGGGGAGGTTAGAAGTACCCACTATCAAAGAGGGACAGGATCAAAGTAGGGAATGGACCAGGTGGGAGGTGAGACAGGTGGGAGGGAAATATAAGCAGTCTTTTACAATATATCTACTATGGTAATGTTTTGCATAGATATGCATGTACAACACATACTGAATTGCTTATCTTCTCAGAGGGAGTAGGTGACAAGGGAGAAGGGGAATGGATCTGAAAATCGAAGTTTTAAAATTAAATGTTTCATAAGATGTCCAGGCAGTGGGGCTCAGAGATCCACCTTGCCCTAATGGCAAAGTCGAAGGGGGTATGGGAGAAGATATGGGAGAGAGCAGATTAGATGAGGGGATATCTAGTGGGACTGCTATTCTGGGGTAGTGGGTAGGGAAAAAAATGGGGGAAAAATGTAACTCATAATCTGGTGGAAATGAATGATGTAAACCAGAAGTTAATAAAGCATTTGTTTAATCAAAAAAAATTTTTTAAATTAAAAAAAATAAAAAAATATCTGTTGGATGGGAAAAAAAAAAAAAGAGTCATCCCTTCCTTGGGGCGGCTAGGTGTCGAAGCGAGCAGAGAGCCAGCCCCGGAGCCAGAAGGACCCGAGCTCAGATCCGGCCCCAGACACCCAACACACAAACAAAAACCCAGCCACGTGAACCTGGGCAAGTCACCCAACCCCAATTGCCCTCCAAAAAAATAATAATAATAATCATCCCTTCCCATCAAATTCAACCTGTGCCCTCTATCCATGTATACCTGTGAACATATGCCATGTACCCTTTTTCAATTATTTTCATAATGAGAAAGGTTTCATCAAACACAGTTATTGTTTTTCCATGTAGGAATGTAAATAGTCCAACTTTGATAAGTTCCTTTTGATTTCTTTTCCTTGATTGCCTTCTCAAGCATCTCTTGCTTCTTGTGTCTGAATGTCAAATTTTCTATTCAACTCTGGTTTTTTCATCAATAATGCTTGAAAGTCCTCTATTCCACTGAATGACCATATTTTCCCCTGAAACAAGATATTCAGTTTTGCTGGGTAGGTGACCCTTGGCTTCAATCCCAGCTCTTTTGCCCTCTGGAATATCATATTCCATGCCCTTTGATCCCTCAGTGTAGAAGCTGCCAGGTCCTGTGCTATTCTGATTGTGTTTCCACAATATTGAAATTGTTTCTTCCTGGCTGCTTGTAGTATTTTCTCCTTGATCTGGGGATTCTGGAACCTGGCTATAACATTCCTGGGAGTTTTCTTTTTGGGATCTTTTTCAGGAGGTGATCTGTGGATTCCTTCAACCTCTATTTTGCCCTCTGGATCTAAAACATCAGGGCAATTTTCCTTGAGAATTTCTTGAAGGGTGATTTCTAGGTTCTTTCTTTGATCATGGCTTTCAGGTAGTCCAATAATTTTTCAATTATCTCTCCTGGATCTATTTTCCAGGTCAGTGGTTTTTCCCATGAGATATTTCACATTGCCTTCTATTCTTTCATTTGTTTGGATTTGTTTAACAGCATCTTGATTTCTCATAAAGTCACTAGCTTCCATTTGCTCCAGTCCAACTCTGAAGGAATGAATCTCCTCAGTGAGCTTTTGAGATTCTTTTTCCATCTGGCAAATTCGACTTTTTAAGGCATTCTTCTCCTCATTGCCTATCTGAGCCTCTTTTGCCATTGAGTTAGTCTATTTTTAAAGGCGTTATTTTCCTCAGTCAGGCTGTTGACTATCATTTCATACTTTTATTGCATCTTTTTCATTTCTCTTCCCAAATTTTCCCCCACTTCTCTTATCTGCTTCTTAAGGTCCTCTATGGCCTGTAGCCAGCTTGTATTTTCATTTGGGGCTTCTGGTGCAGGAGTTCTGACCTCACAGTCCTCCTCCATGCTTTGAGCCTCTTTGCCCCTAAAATAGGAGTCCAATGTTGAACTTTTCTGTTTATTTTGTTTCATTTGCCTAGGCATATTGTCACTTAATTACTTGATTTTTGGGCTTGTTGCCACAGTAGGACTCTGCCACCAGACAGGGGAGCTTCTGCCCAAACGTGGGGTCTTCACAACTTCCGACAGTTGGGTGGCCTCTGTAAAGCCTCCACCCACTCTGGCAAGTTGGATACCCACCCCAAACTTCCCCCCCAGACCACAATCCAGATCCAGGCAGTTTAAAACAAAAGCGATTAACCCCCAGACTGATTGCTAGATCTTCCTACAGTTCACAGACCAGGAGCTAGAGCCACTACTGACGCTGCAAAATGGCTTCTGTGCAGCTGTTTCTTCAGCAGCTTTTTGCCCCCAGGGGAGGAAGCCACGTGTTCCCCAAATACTGGTCCCAAAGTCCATAGGGCACTAACCTCTCACTTTGTCCTAGTCATATCTGTGCTGATAATTCTGGAATTGCCACTATTGCTGGTGTTCTGGAGTCCCTCCAGCCAGCTGAAGGCCCGGCAGCCCTGGGGCTAAAGCCTCAGACCTGGGCTCGGCTCTGTGGGCTGAGCTGTCGGTTCCCAGCTTGCTGTGCTGCCTGCTCTCAGAGTGCTGTGCTGGCGACTCCCTGTAGGGCTGCTGGCCTGTCCTCAGCAGGAGGTTAGCTTCTCTGTGCTGTTCTGTGGGTGCTGTGGCTCCAGAAATTGTTCGGAGCTCCCTTTCACACTGTTTGAAATTTGTGTGGGGCAGAGCACATTGGAAATGCTGTTTCTACTCGGCCATCTTGGCTCCGCCCCCCAGAACTTATGGTTTTTGATCACATTCGGGGCAATGCCCTGAACACAATAGGCTCTCACTAAATATTTGTTGATTGAGTTTTGATATGCTTGACTAAAGCTTAAAAATTCGTGAAAATGAGACCTAATGGAGCTTAACAAAAGTCAGTGATGCCTGATGAGACTTAATGAAGATTAATTAGCCTTTACCAGGCTTTAAACAATCCTGACCAGAATTTAAGGACATTTAATAAGAGGAGGCTTCATAAGGCTTCACCAAAATATAGGGATTCTGAAGAAGAGCTAACTAGGTTTAATAATACTTTAATCATATCTAACAGGCTGTTTATATCCAACCTTAACATTCATTTGGGTTTCACGAGTAACTTTTATTCAATTGAACTCAATATGACCAACATTTATTAGTGCCTAGGACGTGCAAGGAGCTGTTCTAGGTACTGGGTCCTCAATGAAGTCTAAGACACACCCCTTAACACAAGAAAATTCAGCTTCATCCAAGCTTAACAAGGACTAGTAAGGATCTAGTGAGGGCCAAAAGAAGTCATCAAATATCTGTGGGTTAGACAAAAGTTAGACAAAAACCTAAATGGTGCCATGGCAAGTATGCTGGACTTGCAATACTGAGATCAGTCAACAAACAGGCATTTATTATGCACCTGCTCTGTGCTGGGCACTGAGAGCCAGGATATGGCTATGGATATGTTTTGGGGTTTTTTTTTCTTTTTTTGTAGGGGGAAGGCAGGGCAATTGGGCTTAAGTGACTTGCCCAAGGTCATACAGCTAGTGTTTTGTGTTAAGTGTCTGAGGCCAGATTTGAACTCAGGTCCTCCTGACTCCAAGACCGGTGCTCTATTCACTGTGCCACCTAGCTGCTCCTGCAAATGTCATCTTTTGCAGGTTCCTCCCCACAGCTGCTATTATGTCTTCCTCTCGGAGAATGTCTCCCATTTATACTGTGCATAGCTTGTATGCATCTAGTCATTTATATGTTGTCTCTCCCATTAGAATGAGATTCTTGAGTGAAGGGACTGTTTTTTACCTTTTTATTACAGTGTCTGGCTCATAGTAAACATCTCATTATAGTATAAACTCTGGAACTACTCTCTCAACCCCTACTTGCAGGCTGGGTCTCTAGAGTATACCTGCTATGTCTTTTCTCAGGAAAAAAGTTGATGAGATATATTTTCTAATGTTATAGACCAAGAGTCCCCTAGCCCCCAAATCGTGTGCTTCAACTAACTATTATCCATCGATATCAATCAGTAGGCCAGACTCAATTAGCTATAAGAAAAGAGTATTTATTATGGTGGTAGAGTTGATACAAAACATCCTACAAAGCCTGTAACCCATTCTCCTACCAATGCCTACTTTTCCATTCGGCCAATCTTATTTTTTTTAAGTTCTTTTCTTCAGTGAATTTTTGTACCTTTCTTTTCATTTGACCATTTTTGCTTTTTTTTTTTAAATGTTTTTTTTTCTTTATTCCCAAATGCTTTATTAAAGTGTGGTTTACATCATTCATTTCTGCCAGATATTGAGTTACAACTTTTTTTCCCTACCCCCACCCCAGAATAGCAGTTCCACCGGATATCCCCTTCTGCTCTCTCCCATATCTTCTCTCATACTCCCCTCAACTCTCCCAGTAGGGCAAGGCGAATCTCCATGCCCCAATGCCTGTACATCTTATTTCCCAATTATATGCAAAATAGTATTAATAATAGTATTTATACATTTTTACACGTTTGATTTTAAAACTTTGAATTCCAGATTCATTCTGTTCCTCTCTTGTCACCCACCCTTACTGGGAAGATAAGCAGTTCAGTATATGTTGTGCATGTGTAGCTATGCAAAACATCACCATAGTAGATATATTGTAAAAGACTGACTATATTTCCCTCCTTCCTATCCCACCTCCTACTTGGTCTATTCCCTACTTTGATCCTGTCCCTTTTCATAAGTGGGTGCTTCTAACTTTCCTCCCCCCCTTCCCTCCCGCCCTCCCTTCCATCATCCCTCCTCTCATCCCCCTCCCCCCTAATCTCCTGTAAGGTGATATATCCTATTTAGTATGTATGTCATTCTCTCCCTGATCCAAATTCAATGAGAATAAGGTTTTGCCTTTTTGCCTTCCTGTTCTTCCCCTCCCTTGCAACCATCTTCCCCTGCCTCTTCCATATGAAATAGTTTACTGCTTTCTATCTCTCCCCATCTCCGCTCACTGCATTCCTCTCTCACCTCATAATTTCACCCCTTAGGTATCATCCCTTCCCAACAAATTCAACCTGTGCCCTCTATCCATGTATAACTGTAAACATATATACACACATTCACATATGTATTCATATGCCCATATACCCTTCTTCAACTATTTTCATACTGAGAAAAGTTTCATCAGTTATAGTTATTGTTTTTCCATGTAGGAATGTAAATAGTTCAACTTTGATAATTTCCTTATGATTTCTTTTCCTTGTTTACCTTCTCAAGCATCTCTTGCTTCTTGTATCTGAATGTCAAATTTTTTATTCAATTCTGGTTTTTTCATCAAGAATGCTTGAAAGTTGGGGGTGGCTAAGTGGCGCAGTGAGTAGAGCATCGGCCCTGGAGTCAGAAGGACCTGAGTTCGGATCCAGCCTCAGACATTTAACGCACACACAAACAAAAAAAACCTAGCTGTGTGACCTGGGGCAAGTTACTTAACCCCAATTGCCCTCCAAAAAAAAAAAGCAAAAAAAAAAAAAAAGAATGCTTGAAAGTCCTCTATTCCACTCAATGACCGTATTTTCCCCTGAAAGAGAATACTCAGTTTTGCTGGGTAGATGATTCTTGGTTTTAATCCCAGCTCCTTTGCCCTCCAGAATATCATATTCCAAGCCCTGTGATCCCTCAGTATAGAAGCTTCTAGATCCTGTGCTATCCCGATTGCATTTCCACAGTATTCAAATTGTTTCTTCCTGGCTGCTTGTAATATTCTCTCCTTGATCTGGGAATTCTGGAACCTAGCTATAATATTCCTAGGAGTTTTCTTTT
The DNA here is from genome assembly GCA_011680675.1 of Gymnobelideus leadbeateri. NCBI lineage: Eukaryota > Metazoa > Chordata > Mammalia > Diprotodontia > Petauridae > Gymnobelideus > Gymnobelideus leadbeateri. The sequence continues at coordinate 6,042 of WOXC01011888.1, forward strand.
TGGGATCTTTTTCAGGAGGTGATTGGTGAATTCTTTCAACCTCTATTTTACCCTCTTGTTCTAAAACATCAGGGCAATTTTCCTGGAGAATTTCTTGAAGGATGATTTCTAGGTTCTTTCTTTGATCATGGTTTTCAGGTAGTCCAATAATTTTTAAATGATCTCTCCTGGATCTATTTTCCAGGTCAATGGTTTTTCCCATGAGATATTTCACATTGCCTTCTATTCTTTCATTTGTTTGGATCTGTTTAACAGCACTAGCTTCCCTTTGATGCATTCTGAATTCGAAGGAAAGGTTCTCCTCAGTGAGCCTTTGAGATTCTTTTTCCGTCTGGCAAATTTGGCTTTTTAAGGCATTCTTCTCCTCATTGCCTTTTTGAGCCTCTTTTGCCATTTGAGTTAGTCTATTTTTAAGGTGTTATTTTCCTCAGTAAGGCGGTTGACTCTCCTTTCATAATTTTCTTGCATCATTTTCATTTCTCTTCCCAATTTTTCCTCCACTTCACTTATTTGCTTTTCAAAATCCTTCTTAAGGTCCTCTTTGGCCTTCAACCAGCTCATGTTTTTATTTGGGGCTTTTGGTGCAGGAGTTCTGACCTCACCGTCCTCCTCCTGTTCCATGCTTTGATCCTCCTTGCCCCCAAAATAGGAGTGTAATGTTGAATTTTTCTGTTTATTTTGTTTCCTTTGCCTAGGCATGTTGCCATTCAATTACTTGACTTTTGGGCTTGTTGCCACAGTAGGACTCTGTCACCAGCCAGGGGAACTTCCATCCCAAATGCTGGGGTTTCCCCAACTTCTGGAGGTATTAGTTGGGTGCCCTCTCTGAAGCCCCCACATGCTCTGGCAAGTTGGTCACACACCCCAAGACCTCCACCCCAGACTGCAATCCAGATCCAAGAAGGTTAAATCAAGAGCAATTATGCCTAAGACTGATCCCCAGATCCCCCTACAATTAACAGGGCAGGAATTGAAGCTGCTGTGTGTGTCCACGGGTGTGCTGAAGCTTCTCAGTGGCTTCTCACCCCCAGGGAAAGAGGCCGACATGCTCTCCCAACTAATGAGTCCCAAATTCCATAGGGCACTAACCTCTCACTTTTTCTGTGGCATCTATGTGTTGGCAATTCTGGAAACGCCACAGCTGCTGGTGTTCTGGAGTCTCTCCAGCTAGTTCCTGGTCTTGCCACCCTGGGGCTAAAATCTGCGACTCACTTGGGCCTGGGCTCAGCTCCCAGAGTGCTGTGCTGGCCACTCCCCACCGGACTGCCAGTTTGTCCTCAGCGGGAGGTTAGCTTCTCTGTGTCATTTTTTGGGTTCTGGAGCTCTAGAGGTTGTTTAGCATTCCCCTATAACATAATTTTGAAGTGGTGGGGGCTGGAGCTCCACGGAAGTGCTGTTTCTACTCTGCCATCTTGACTCCACCTCACCAATTTTGCTTTTTAAGGGAGTCTTCTCCTCATTAGATTTTTGTGCCTCTTTTACCATTTAGCCTAGTCTTTTTTTTTTCCCCAAATGCTTTATTAACTTCTGGTTTATATCATTCATTTCCATCAGATTTTGAGTGACAGTTTTTCCCCCATTTTTAAACATTTGATTTCAAAACTTTGAATTCCAGATTCATTCTCTTCCTCCCTTGTTACCCACCCTTACTGGGAAGATAAACAATTCAGTATAGGTTGTACATGTGTAGCTATGCAAAACATTACCATAGTAGATATATTGTAAAAGACTGACTATATTTCCCTCCCTCCTAACCCACCTCCCACTAGGTCTATTCCCTACTTTGATCCCGTCCCTTTTCAAAAGTAGGTGCTCCCAACTGCCCCCCCCTTCCCTCCCACCCTCCCTTCCATCATCCCTCTTCTCATTCCCTTCCCTCCTACTCTCCTGTAGGGTGAGATATCTTATTTAGCATGTATGTCATTCTCTCCCTGATCCAAATTCAATGAGAATAAGGTTTTGCCTTTTTGCCTTCCTGTTCTTCCCCTCCCTTGTAACCATTTTCCCTTGCCTCTTCTATATGAGAGAGTTTACTCCATTCTGTCTCTCCCCATATCCTCTTGTTATATTCCTCTCTTACCTCTTAATTTCACCTTTTAAGTATCATCCCTTCCTATTAAATTCAACCTGTGCCCTCTATCTATGTATACCTGTAAACATATATACACACATTCACATATGTATTCATATGCCAATATACCCTTCTTCAACTATTTTCATACTAAGAAAAGTTTTATCAGTTACAGTTATCGTTTTTCCATGTAGAAATGTAAATAGTTCAACTTTGATAAGTTCATAGTGATTTCTTTTCCCTGTTTACCTTCTCAAGCATCTCTTGCTTCTTGTATCTGAACATCAAATGTTCTATTCAATTCTGGTTTTTTCCTCAAGAATGCTTGAAAGTCCTCTATTCCACTGAATGACCATATTTTCCCCCTGAAACATGATACTCAGTTTTGCTGGGTCTAGTCTTTTTTTTTAAGGTGTGATTTTCTTCAGGGATTTTTTTTATGCCTCGTTTACCAAGCAGCTGACTTTTTTCATGATTTTCTTACATCACTCTTATTTCTTTCCCTAATTTTGTTGTCTTCTTTAGAGTTTACATTTTGATCTACCCTGTCACCATTGAAGTTTCTATGGTTCGGTTCTTTTGTTGTAGTTGTTTGCTCATTTTTCCCAGCCTATTTCTTGACTTTTAATTCTATGTTAAAATGGGGCTCTCTGCCCTCCCTCCTTCATGGTGGAGAGGGCACTGTCCCCCTTTTTTCTTTTGCTATGGGCCTTTCTTACTTGCTCTCAGAACTACTTCTGGGGTGGGGGTGCACTATCTGTAAGTTTTCAGTTCTTCCATGGTGGTATGATCTAGGCAGAGGTATGTTTACTACTCTCCTGGCCTCTGCTCTGTGTCTGAGTGACCACAAGCATTCTTTTCCACCCTGGAACACTGACCAGGGTCCTGCTCTCCACAGGTTTCTGGTGTAGTGCTCCTCCTCATCTGGGACTGCCACCAGGACTGGGACCTGGATCCAAGTATGGGCAGAGCAACAGCCTGGCACCCAGTGCCAGCAGAGGAACCCTTGTAATCTTCAGACCACTTGTCTGATTCCTTTACAGTCTTTGGGTGGAGAGCTCCAGAAGCTATAGCTGTCTTAGTTGATCCAGTTGCCCCCAGGGCCTGCGGCTGGTTTCCTGGGCAACACCTGCCCTGCCACATGGCCTGCCCGGGCCTGAGCCCTGCTCTGGAGAGCTTGAAAAGTGCTGCTCTCCCCTCTTACTCCGCCCCCCCTTGCAAATTCCCACCCTGCCTCAGTGCCACAGACCTTCTAAATTGTCATGGGCTGGGAAATTTTCTCACTCCACCCTTTTGGGTTCTGCTGCTCCAGAATTTGTTTTGAGGAGTTATTTAAAGTTTTTTGGGAATGCTCTGGGGAGTGCCTGGGACCCCTCCCACTTCACCCTCCACCTTACAGCTAGGAATTCTAAAGGCAATGGAGAGTGGAGAGTTAGAAATGAAGTGCAATGGTTGAGTCTAAAGTATAAAGGACAAGGGAAAATAGAGTCTGAATCTGAGTGGTTAGCTTGGATAAGTCCCTTACCCTCCCCAACCCTTAGTTTCCTCACCTGTAAAATGGGGATATTATGATGAAAGTGCTATATAAACCTTAAAATACTCTAGAAATGACCACAATTATTCTGGTTATTCTTTTTATCTAATTTCTTATTTTACTTTTTTTTTTCGATTAACCGGTATTCATTTTCTCTCTCTCCCACCTCATCCCTCTACCCAAATTTGAAATAAAGAATGACAAAATCCTTATAATAAATATATAGTCAATAAAAACAGATTCTCACTTTGATCATGTCCAAAAGTGTACGTCATATTATAAATCTTGAGTCCACCCATCACATCTCTGTCAAGAGAAGGGTAGCATACCCCCTCTGGAGTCCTTTGCATTCATGGCAAGTCACTGCATTAATTAGCATTCTTAAATCTTTCAAAGTGGTTTGTCTTGACAATGTTGTCATTGTATAAATTGTTCACCTGATCACTACATTCTGCAGCAACTCTTGTAGGTCTTCCTCTGTTTCTCTGAAACTGTCCTTTTTAAATTTTTTTTTTCTGGTAATAGTCCATTACATTTATGTACCACAATTTGTTCAGTCATTCTCCAGTTGATGGACACCTTTTTAGTTTCCAGTTCTTTGCTACTTAATATAAAAAAAAACCCAACATGTTACATTTATGTATATGTGAGTCCTTTCCCCCTTTCTTTGATCTCTTTTGGATATTGGCCAGGTCACAGGGTATGCACAAAGTGATGACTTTTGGGGCATAATTAGAAATTTCTTTCTAGAATGACTGGACCAATGTGCAGTTCCACCAATGGTTCATTAGTGTGCCTATTTTCTACAGAACCTCCAATATTTATCTTTTTCCTCTTTGATTATCTTCTCCAAGCCAATATGATGCATGTGAGATAGAACTTCATAATTGCTTTAATTTACATTTCTCTAATTGTTAATGATTTGGATGTTTTTTTCATGTGAATCCAATAGTTTGGATTTCTTCCTTTGAAAATTACCTGTTCAATTAATCAGTATTTATTAAGCCCCTACTATGTGCACTATAGTATGTGAGCATTGGGAATACAAATATGAAAAAGAAAGACAGCCCCTGCTCCCAAGGATCTACAATCTAATGGGAGAAGACAGCATACAAAAGGAAACTGAAATGGGGAAGGAAGTGAATGGGGGACACTCATGGCAGGGGGAGCCTGTAGGAATGATAGAGAAGTCTAAAGGACTACAGCCAGGCAGGAAATGAAGAGATGGCTGACTTGAATGCTCTCCTTAAATGGAAGTTATGGGAGAAACTCTACCCTCCAATCAGAGGGGCCCCAAGGGGAGAGGGTTCTGATGTACATTCTAGGTTTGATATGATCTTGGGGGATGATGAGGTTCCTGGGGCATGAAGGAAAAATCAGAGGAGTACAGCCAGGTGGGGAAAAATGACTTTTATTCTTATAATTTTGAATCAATTAATTATTCACATATCTTATAAATCAGATCTAGGGAACTTGTAGGCAAAATTTTTTGCCAATTAACTGGTTCTCTTCTGATATTTGCTACATTTTTGTGTGCAAAGCTTAAATTTTTTGTAAACAAAATTGTCCACTTTACGTTCCATGATCCTTTCTGTCCATTGTTTAGTCGTGAATTCTCACCCTTTCCCTAGATCTGAAAGGTAATCCCTTGCTTCTCTAATTTGCTCTTGATGTATATCTAAGCCATAATATCCATTTGGAGCTGGTTTCAGTATATTGTATGAGGTGAACCTTACGGCAACCAAATTACTTTTCCCCTTTCCAGCAGTTTTTGTTAAATATTGAGTCCTTACCCTAGTAGTGACAGTCTTTGGTCTTATAAAACACTAGGCCACTAGGTTCATTTGCTTCTGTGTATTATATTCCTAATCCATTCAACTGATGAACTCTTTTTTTTTAACCAGTGACAAATGATTTTGATGACTGCAGCTTTATGGTATAATTTGAGATCTGGTACTTCTAGGTCTCATTCTTTCCCATTTTTATTCATCATTACCCTTGAGATTCTTTACCTTTTGTTCTTCCAGATGAGTTTCTTTATTTTTCTACCTCTACAAAATAATCCTTTGGTATTTTCAATATTATGGCACTGAATAAGTAAATCAATTAGGTAATATTATCATTTAATTATATTGAATCAGCCTATAGATGAGCAATTAATATTTATCCAATTATTTGGGTTTTTTTTTATTTTTGTGAACAGTTTTGTAGTTGTATTCACATAGTTCCTGTATATGTCTTGGTAGGTAGACTTCCAAGTGATTTTACACTTAAATGGAATTTCTCTTTCTATATCTTCTTTTGTGTTTTGTTGGCATTACATGGAAATTATATTACTTAGAAGTACGAGTGATTTATGTGGATTTATTTCACATCCTGCAACTTCGTTGAAATTATATATTATTTCAAATAATTTTAGTTGAGTTTCTAAAGTTCTCTAAGTAAACCACTATATCATCTACAAAAAGCAATAACTGTATTTCCTCTTTTCGTATCCTTATTCCCTTGTTTTCTTTTGCTTGTCTTACTGCCATAGCCAGCATTTCTAACATGATATTAAATATGGGATGACCTTGCTTTATATTCCTGATCTTATTGCAAAGGCCTCTTATTCCTCTTAGACCTCAGGAGGCTTGACCCTATAATATCAACCAAAGTAAGCTTAATATAACCTGTGCCAAATTAGGTCCAAGTATATGACACAACAGATCAGGGAGCAGGGGGTTAAGCTCTCTAAAAATGTCTCTGGCTTGTAGTCCCGCCCTGGAAACCTTTAACAATGTCAGATTCTGTCTCCTAAAAGTGTCCTTCAGCTCAGCACACAGGCTACCAAGATATTGAATTGATAATATGTTTGATTTAACCCAACCAAAAATGCAGAACATACTTGTACCTAGACCCCCTCAACTATCAGGGGAAAAAATCCACCTCTTTTTTTTCCCACAGACACCACAGTTTCCTCATCTCTCCGGAGTCCCTACCTTTCCTTACAACCTAAATACTACACATGATTCATGGTACCAAATAAGAGGCAGACCCAAATTTCAGCTCAGTACCTCTGGTATCTGCTGTACCGAATTTCTCTAATTCTAGGAAGGGCTGTGTGGATCTGACTTTCTTCAGCATAACTACTGCTATTTCAGCATCTTGTAACCTAGGCATTATCCTCAATTCCTATTCTCCCTTGGCCCCCAAGCCATTGCCAAGGTTTGTTCATTTTAACTTTGTGACACCTTGTTAACATGGGATCAAATATAAATCAAAATCCTTCTCTCCTCTGACCCTGCTTCATCACCTCACACCTGGACTCTGATCATGCCACACACCCCTCCCTCATTCAATAAACTCCAGTGCCTCTCTATCACCTCTAGGTTCAAATATAAAAATCCTGTTTGATGTTCAAAGTCCTTTACAATCTAGTACCCTCCCACCTTTCCAGTCTTCCTAGACTTTATTCCCCGCCATGTACTCTTTGATCCAAAGATACTGACCTCCTTGCTGACACCCCCCCCAAGACATTCTATCTCTTGACTCTGGGAATTTTCATTGGCTCTCCTCTGTGCCTGGCATGTTCTCCCATCTTATTTCTCCTTTTCCCAATCCCCCTTAATTCTAGTGCCTTCCCTCTGATGATTATTTCCAATTTATTCTGTATGTAGCTTATTTGTACATAACTTTGCATGTTATCTTCCCCTTTGGACTCTGAGCTCCTTGAGAACAGGGGCTGTCTTTTGTCTTTCTTTGTATCTCTAGCACTTAACACAGTGCCTGGCACATATTAGATACTTACAAACTTACTGACATCTCTGTCTACCTCTGGCTCTTCAGTACACATGCCTTCCTGCTGGAGCCACATGGATACATTGGCCTGTGGAGAGGTTTGCATCTACATCTCCTCTCCTCATGGTCCACAGGTTCTTTCTTCCAACCAGATGCAGATCCATTCTTGTACATGCACCCAAGTGTCCTCTCTGAATGAGATGACCTGGATAACTTGTACGCCTACTACATTATGGAAGTGAGTTGCTTGAAGTGTTAAATATCTTTAAAACTTTCAAATGTCACAATTTAGAATGCTTTATAGGAGTTTGAGATAGGGGAGCTGGGTTGTAAGAACTTTACATAGAATCATGAAATTACAGATGTAGAGCTGGAAGGACCTTAGAGGACATCTAGACCAATCACCCGATTTTACATATCACGTGACTGAGTCCCCAGGATAGAAAATAACTTGCCTGAGGTCACATAGGTAGGTAGTAAGTGACATCTAATCAACTAGCATTTATTATGTACTTACTAATCATCAAGTACTGTGCTAAATACTAGGGATACAGATGCAACATCCTATACAATAATTAGCTCATTTTAAGTCTAGGGGGAAATAAAATAGCCCCTAAAGGTCACATGGTTCCCTCCTTCTCAGTTTTAGGGAGTTTGTTTTTGACAAAAAGTGGTAAGTTCAATTCACTATCATCATGAGCCCCTAATTAGGAAAACTTACATAAATGCATGGGTGTGAGCTCTCTATCTAATTTTCCATTTATATCTGTCTCTGGTTAACCCCTCACCTCTTTGAGGTTGAGGCAAAACTTAATTAACTGGAAATGTTTGAGAAATGAAATTGCAGATTATGTTAAGAGTGTCTGGATCAACAGGTACCTGGAGAGAAGTGGGAGAAAGAGCCAACTTTTTATTGAGATTTCCCCCTCAACCCAGTCTTCTGCTTGGAGTTGCTTGGAGAGCCAATGACCCTCCTGAATATCTTCTTTCTCTGTCATAGATCATTCCTACCTTTGCTCCTCTGGGGTGGTCTGGACTGCTATGCTTATTCCAATTTTTGCTTATTCTCATTTTTTAATCCAGTTCTAACTAGATTTATTTTGAACTTGTAGAAGACTCCTGGGGCAGGGCCGAGTTTCCTCAGCCCATCTGAACACAATTCTTGTACAAATCACTCTGGCTCTTACTTTCTTAGCTTTCAAAGCTAAAATGGGGTGAGATAGTTTTGAACCCACCTTTCTACAAAGAAAGACAGAAACAGTCCTTAGCCTCAAGAAGTATACATTAGAGTAGAGGAAATGACATGTAAAAAACTAGGTGCATACAGGATACATATAGAGTGAATGGATAATAACATAGGAGAGGAAGGTACTAGTAGCTGGTGAAATGCCAAAGGCCTCCTATGGAATGGGAGATTTGAGCTGAATCTTGAAGGAATCTAGGGATTCTAAGAGGTAGAGATGAGGGTCAGAAGATTCCAGGCATAGGGGACACCCAATAAAAAGGCATGGGGAGACGGAACATCCTGTGCAATGAACCACAAATCGGCCAGTGTAGTGGGATTGTACGGTATGTGGAGAGGAATAAAGTATAAGAACAGAAGGGTAGAAAGGGACCAAGTTATTAAAAGCTCTGATTTATCCTCTAGCTCTCAGGAGGGAGGGGAGACTTGAAGCAAGCAGACCAGTGAGAAGGCTATTAAAGTAGTCCAGGTGAGGGGTGATGAGAACCTGATCTAGGATGGTATTGTGTAAGTGGAGAGAAGGGGGAGTATATAAGAAATGGAGTGAAAATATAAATGCCAAGATTTGGTGGCAGATTGGATATAGTGAAAATGAGAAACTGAGGCTAACACCAAGTCTTCAAGCCTGAGTGTGTGATTATAGTGATTCTCTCAACAATAATAGAGAAATTCAGAAGAGGTGAGGATTTGTGGGGAGACCTAATGAGTTCTATTTGAAATATTGAGTTTGAGAGGCCTATGGGAAATCCAGTTCAATATATCCAAGAGGCAGGGGGACTATATGGTCAGACCTGTGCTTTAGAAAGATGACTGGCAGCTGAGTGGAAGCTGGATTAGTGGAGAGGGATTGAGTTGGTGAGATCAGTTAGAAAATATTCCTGGAATATTCCATATTCCAAGGAACATAACGATGAGGGTGACAGCTGTGAGTAGAGAGAAGGGTGCATATACAAGAGATGTTATGAAGGGAGAAACAACAAGATATGGCAATAGTTTGGATATGTGGGGTAAGTGCAAGTGAAGAGTTGAGGACAACACCAAGGTTTTGAGCCCAGGGGACTAGGAGCATGGTAGTTACTTCCAAAATAAAAGCAGAATTCAGAAAAGGGGAAGGTATTGTGGGGCGGGGGGGGGGGGGAGTGAGTTTAAGATGCTTAACAGACATCCAGTTAGAAATGTTCAAGAAGCATTTGGTGATGGGAAACTGAAACTCAGGAGAGAGGTTAGGGCTGGATATATAGATCTGGGAATCAGCTGTATAGAGATGCTAATTAAGCCCATAGGAGCTAATGAGATCATTAAGCAAAATAGTATTGAGGGAGAAGAATATCTATGGTAGACCCCTGAGGGACACCCATAGTTAATGAATGTGACCTGGATAAATGTTCAGCCATGGAGATCAAGGAGGGGTCAGACAGGTAGGTGGAGAATCAGCCTCACAAAAACCTGGAGAAAAGAGGTAGCAAGGAGAAAAGGGTGTTTGACAGTGTCAAAGGCTGCCAAGAGATCAAGAAGCCACTCAATTTGGCAACTAAGAAATCATTATTGACTCTGGAGAGATCAGTTTCAGATGATTAATGAGGGTGGAAGCCAATTTGCATGGGATTTAGAATTTAGATTAGAATTGAGCAAGAAGAAAGGCAGAGTGCAGGTGACTTTCACAAGGTCTCTAGCCAAAAATGGGAGCAGAGGGGTAGGATACTAGCCATTAGGGATGTTTGGTCAAGTGAGGGCTTTTTGAAGTCTGAGGAGAGATGAGCGTGCTTGTAGGCAGCAGGGAAGTAGCCAGTAGAAAGGGAGAGACAGAAGGTTGGTGAGAGAATGAGGCTGATAGAGAGGGCAATGTGACAGGATGGGATCAAGGGGACTAGCAGAGGGGTTTGCCTTGGCAAAAGAAGGGCCACCTCTTCATGTGAGATAGGGGTGAAGGAGGAGGCAGAAAGGGAAGATGTGAGTGATATAAAATGGAGAGGAGAGGAGGAAAGAACCTTTCAGCAAATGGTTTTCATTTTTTCAGTGAAATGTGAATGATGGCCCTCAACTGAGAAGATGGTGGGTGGGAATGCCATGGGACAGTAGAGAAAAAATGCAAAGTTTTAGAACAGATGCTGTGGTGAGTGGAATTGCTGAATAATTAGGGAAGTATAAAAGGGCCCACTTGCAATAACATACATTTGTAGTGGACCCAGTCAGCCTGGTTTTGTGATTTTCTCTTATTCCTTCAGCAGCCTGTGAATAAGAATGAAAATGAAAGCAGAGGATGGTGGAAGGAGTGTAGAAGACAGCTAGGTTGCACAGTGGTTAGAGCTCTGGGTCTGAAGTTAAGAATCTTGAGTTCAAATATGACCCCAGATACTAGATTTGTGACCACAGGCAAGTCACTTAACCTCTGTCTCCCTCAGTTTCCTCATTTGTGAAAAATGGATTTAGCACCTGCCTCACTCACAGAATTGTAAGGCTCAAATATGATAATATTTTTAAAGCATTTAGCATAGTGCCTGGCACATGGTAGGACCTTAATAAATGCTTGTTACCTCCCTCAAAATAGGGGAAAGGAGAATGTAGCCAAGGCAGAACTGATGGTCTGGAAAAGAACTGGTAGATGTAAGGATTGTAGGTTACAGTGCAATCAAAGAACAAAAAAGGCAATGAGGAGCAAGGAGTGTCCTGACTTCCCCACTATGACCAATGAGTTGGCGGTATGAATGAATGAGCAACCATACTAGGAAGGGCAGCCAGGAATGTCAGGACAACAGGAGAGAACTGGGCCTCAGTGAGGGCTGGAAAATGGAAGGAGTGCGAAAGTCAGAAGTTTAAGATGAAAGCAAGTTTGTTAATTATGGAACAGGGATTCCAGAGAGCACAATGGAAGGGTCAGAAAGATCTGGAATAAAATGTGGGGAGGCAGTGAAGGAGTGGGCAGTGGAGAATGAGGAGTAGGGGGCTGGGAAGTGGAGTTTGCACAATAGTTTCCAAGGGTTCAGAATAAGTGGCAGAGAAAGGATTTGAACTCAGTTCCTCTAACTCTAAATCCAGTGTGATTTCCACTGGACCATACTGCCTCCTTTTTAAAGCCTACAGCACTCAGTATTTCCAGGCAGTCTTACATCCAAGCACCAATCAACCAGGCCTGACCCTAATTAGCTAGCATCCCAGATTAAACAAGTTTGGGCATGTTTGGGGTGATATGACATAGTAAGTGTTCAGGTTAAGGACCTGAAACAAGGTAGCACAATGTGTCCCTCAGGCAAGTCGACACCTTTGGGAGCCTCAGTTTCTTTATCTGTAGAGGAAGGGGGATGGGCATGATTAACCTGTAAGGACTATTCCAGGTGTAAATCTATGATCCCATGAACCTCTGATCACTGCCCAAACTCATAGACCTTATCTGCCATATGACTGACTGAAGCCTGACAGGTGCATATAATAAATGCCTCCTGGGACTTCCTTAAGAAGTTCCCTTGTCTTCCTAACTTGGAGCTTGCCCCAGTGATAATAAGAAATTGCCCATTGGGTGAACTGCCCTAAGAAAAGGAGCAGGAAGAAATTTAAAATCCCTTAATCAAGTAGAGATTCCCCAGGGACATAAATTCATGCCAGAAATACAGAAGGCTCACATAAGCCTGACTAAAGAGGATTGGAATTTGGGGTCAAGGAACCTGAGTTCAACTGAGTTGAACTGGGTTGAGCTGAGTTCAACCCAGCTCTGCTTTTTACTGTCTGGGTTACCTTGGGCAAATCTCTACCCATCTCAGCCTTAGTTTTTCCTGTCAAGTGAATGATTGGATTGAGATTTAGGGAGACAATTGCTTTTATTAAGCAGAGGTACAAGTAATAACTGCATCCTTTTGTTTTCTCCTATCAAGTGCCCTTGGTGACATTTTTCCTCCTCTATTTCCTTTTTTTTTCTTTTTGAGACAATCAGGGTTAAGTGACTTGTTCAGGGTCACACAACTAGTATCTGGAGTTGGATTTGAACTCCTGACTCCAGGGCCAATGCTCTATCCACTGTGCCACATAGCTGCCCCTCCCTCCTCTATTTCTATGCTGCACCCAAGGAGTACCCTGCAGGGTATCTCCATTGGGTTTAAGAAGCCCCAAGTCAATACCCCTCACTACAAAGGTCCTCTCTAACACATGCTGCTGTATTTCAGGTCAATATACTAGGTGGCACAATGGATAGAGCACAGACCTTGGAGTCAGGAGGACCTGAGTTCAAATCGGGCCTCAGACACTTAATAGCTGTGTGACCTTGGGCAAGTCACTTAACTCTGATTGCCTCCCCCCCCCCAAAAAAAAGATGGGGATAGGATGGGAAGGGAGTGGGAGAGTTCACTCAAACTGTAGTATATCTATATTGCCTGCATTCTATTATCCTGGCCAACAACAGGATGAGCAGGTACTGTCAGGGAAACATTATCTGCAGGGATAACTGGGTCAGCAGCTTGACAGATGGCCATTTGCTTTGATGAAAAACTTAGTAGACTGAAATGTTATAACTGACTGACAAGAATCTTGGGCTTGAATCCTACCTTTACCTCTTCCCACCTTTATGACCTTGGGTAAATCACTTCCCCTCCCTGGGCCTCAATTTCTTCATCTGTCAAATGAGGTTTAAATAGCAGGCCTCTGATGTCCATCTCATGATTCCAACTCTTACATCATAGAATTATGGTTTTATAGCTGGAAGGGACCTTAGAGACCATTTAGTCCAACCCCTTCATTTCAGGGAAGGGAAAGGACTTGCCCAAGGTCACAACTAGGATCCCAGATCTAGAGCTAGAAGGGACCACAGAGATCATTGAGTCCAATCCCCTCATTTTACAGAGGAGGAAACTGAGGCCCAGAGAGATTTACGGACTAGTCCAAGGTCACACAGATATTAAATGGTGGAAGGAGGATCTGAGCCCAAGATCTCTGTCTCTAAATCCAGTTCTCTTTCCATCCTAGGGTCCCTGACTGCTCAGGGCTACTGATTAAGCTCCACCCCCAGGACATAGCCTTCCAGTCTTAAAAGGGGTAGGCCTAGTTCCACTGGAGATACTGTCTTCACCACCAAGCCAGAGACCTTTAGAGAGAAAAACCTGATGTCTTCTGCGTCATCACTAAGCAAATTTTGTCACAGCAGAGATGAACCAGGTGGGGCTGTGTCTTGAAGTTGATGACCCATGAGGGGCCTGGCAGGAGAATAATGGAGGTTGAGACCAGAATCCTATTAGGAGACAGCCTGGGTTTGGAATCCAGAAAGACGTAGCCAGGTCAACAATATATCAATAGACAAGGGGATATGGGGCTAGACAAGACAGGTAAGCTAGAACTATGGGACAGGTAAAGAAAGCACTACCAAATGTAACAAGTACTGAGGACAAAGAATGTCTTACTTTCTTATTGGTGGTCCAAGTGCCTATAACAGTGCTTGGCATGCAGTAGGTACTTAATACAGGCTTATTTTTTTTAAATTAATTTATTAGTTTAGTTTCAGTTAACAAGATTCAATTCCATAGTTCCTTGATTTTCAAATTTCCTTTACTTCCCTCCCCCCTCCCCCCTCCCCCCACGACAGCATATAGTCCAGTATAAGATCTGCAAATGCATTCATGTTAGACATTATTCCAATTACAAAGGCGTATTGTACTAGGTGGGATGAAAGATGGTAAGGAAGAAATAAAACCAAACAATGAAAAGAACAAGATCATTTAGTTTGCTTCCATCAGGATTCAGGCTCAGTTCTTTCTAGTTATATCTCTGGATGGTGCATTTCTCACTTTCTTGAGTCTTTCGGGATTAACTTATATCACTGCATTGCTGAAAAGAGTCCAGTCTGTCATAGTTGGTCATCACAGATATGGTATGTCTGTGATTGTATACAAATTTCTTCTGATTCTACTCTTCTCAGCATCAGTTTGTATAAGTCTCTCCAGGTAATTATGAAATCCGTCACCTCTTCATTTCTTATAGCACAATAATATTCCATTACATTCATATACCACAGCTTGTTTAGCCATCCCCCAATTGATGGGCACCCCTTTAGTTTCCAATTCTTTGCAACCACAAAAAGGGCTGCTAAAAATATTTTTGTACATATGGGTCTTCCTCCCACTTCTATGATCTCTTTGGGATATAACCCTAGACGTGGTATGGCTGGGTCAAAGGGTATGAAATTATTTATAATCCTTTGGGCATAATTCCAGATTGCTCTCCAGAATGGTTGGATAAGTTCACAACTCCACCAGCAATGTATTAGTGTTCCAATTTGTCCACATCCTCTCCAGCATTTGTCACTTTCTTGTTTTGTCATCTTAGCCAATCTGACTGGAGGGATGTGGTATCTCAGAGTTGTTTTGATTTGCATTTCTCTAATTAATAGTGGTTTAGAGCATTTCTTCATATGTTTATAGATATCTTTAATTTCTTCTCTGAAAATTTCCTGTTCATATCCTTTGACCACTTATCAATTGGGGAATGACTTGTATTCATATAGATTTGGCTCAATTCTCTATAAATTTTAGAGATGAGTCCTTTATCAGAGGCACAAGTTGTAAAAATTCTTTCCCAATTTCCCACCTCCCTCTTGATCCTGGTTACATTGGCTTTGTTTGTACAGAAGCTTTTCAATTTAATGTAATCAAAATTATCCATTTTGCATTTTATAATGCTCTCTAATTCTTGTTTGGTCCTAAAGTCTTCCCCTCTCCACAGATCTGTCAGGTAAACTATTCCTTGCTTTCCCAAATTGCTTACAGTATCATCCTTTACACAGAGATCATGCACCCATTTGGACTTGATTTTGGTATATGGCATTAGATAATGATCTATGCCCAGTTTCTGCCATACTGTATTCCAATTTTCCCAGCAGTTTTTGTCAAATAGTGCATTCTTATCCCAAAAACTGGGGTCTTTGGGTTTATCGAACAATAGATTGCTATATTCTAATACAGGCTTATTGATGGATTGGGGAAACAAAATGGTCTCAGTCCTTTTGAAATCAAAATCATTAGAGTATCTGCTTCTAGGGGCCAAAGAGTCTTTCCTCTATTCAGTATCTGTGGGGTTTTATTTTATTTTGTTTTTTGGTCTTTACCTGTGATTTCATAGTTCTAGGGAACTCATTGTATGGAAATTCTCTCCACTGATACAGATCAGCAACTCATCTTAGAAGATTTCCTGAGATGCTAGGAGATTAAGAGACTTAATCAGGGTCACACAGTCAGTGTGTGTCAAAGGTGGGACTTGCCTTGCAGGCCATTCCTTTATCTACTGTGCAAAATTGCTCTCCTTACCTCATATACAGTGGGCACTTGATAAATGCTTGCTGTATTAGGTTGAAACAATGTCACAAGGTTTTAGAGATGAAAAAAAGACCTGAGAGACCATCTGATACAAGCCTCTCATTTTACAAAGGAGAAAACTGGATTTCAAGACAGAGGTTTTGGACTCAGATCCTCCTTCCACCATTTAGTGGGTAGAGGGAATCAATGGAATGAGCATTTATTAAGTGCCTACTATGTGCCAGAATCATACTAAGCACTTTCTAAATAGCATCTCATTTGATCCACTATGAGCTAGGTACTATTATTATTATTTCCATTGTCTAACAGTTGAGGAAACTAAGGCTGTCAGAGGTTAAGTGACTTGCCCAGGGTGACATTGCTAGTGTCTGAGGCAGAATTTGAACTCAGGTCTTCCTGATTCCAGGTCCAAGTGGAGCTATATCCTTTGTACCACTGACCTGCCTCAGCTGGGGGGGCGGTGTGTCAAAGCTGGAGCTAGGAATCAGGCCTCCCATACCCCCACTGCCTTATAATGAGATAGTGTACTCGAAATTCTGAGAATCGCTTGTATTCATTCACCCCTCTGATCTATATCCTGAGTTCTTCTGTAATCAACTGACTCATCTTCCTCCTTCCTGTGCCCCCTCCCCGACCATGCAATAGTTATTTTGCAGACATATCCCTCTACTTTTTGAAAAGTGCCTTCCATTTTGGCTGGATAAACACAGGCTCGTGCTTTGAACATTAAGGCAGTCTACCTATTTCTTTTATTACTCCAAATGTTTTTCCTAGGAATACTCTATCCGCTGAACATTGCGGGTAGAGGTGGGGGTTGTTTGTTCTGGTTTGTTTGGGGTTTCTTGCCTTTAGTCAAAATATTCTTACAACTCTTCTGACACCTCAAATTGTTGAGCCTCTGATTATTCCTGTAGCTACAGAGCACAAGGCTCCTAGCTTGTGTTTTTAAATTGTTCCATAGTGCTTTGCACCCAGTAGGTAGTCTGTGTTCCATTGGTGAGCAATTACTGCATTAGGCTGATAAGCAAACAATCTATTTATCAACAGCTATACCAGTGACTCATGTTTATGGAATACTCACTAGCAATTAGTAAGGCAGTGGGTCAGAGAATCATAGATTTACAATGAGGAGGAACCTTGGGAAACCAGAGTCCATCCCCTTCATTTTACGAAGTGTGGCCCAGGAAGATTAAGCAACTTGTTCAAGGTCACACATAGCATTGTAGATATGGACCTGGAGGAGGCCTTAGAGGCCATCTAATCCAACCCTCCATTTGACAGAACAGGACACTGAGACCCAGGAAGAGGAAGTGGCTTGTCCCAAGTGGCTGAAACCAAGTTTTCCCGATTCCAAGGACAGTACCTATCCAGGCCACTGAACACTTCCCAAATGCTAGACTCTGTGCTTGGTGCTAAAAATGTAGGTATGTGGCCTCCATGAAGCTACTGGGCCACCAAAAGATGCCTAGAAACGATAAAGCTAGCAGTTGCGTCTTCAGTGCCCCCTGCGTCTCTTACATTTGAAATATTGTTTTGAGTTCCTTTGTAAAGTGAAGGACCCTAACAGAGCTTGATTCTTTCATTCTGTTCTGCAAATGTGAATGTGAATCTTCATCTCCAAGTAGCCCCTCTCCAGCCCTCCTTCTCCAGCCCTCTGCTCTGAGCCCTTTGACTTAGAGCACTGTTAATGACACCCATATTGTCTCTTGTCAACCAGTTCATCTGGGTCCTCCTCACTTCAGGCAAGGCAAGAATCCGAGCCTTTTCCCCACCCTGCACAGCTCTTCCTACTAGGCGGTCTCAGAGGTGAGGCACCAGGCCTAAAGCCGGACCCCTTAGAGTGCCAGGGAGCACCCACACAGGACTGCCCTGCTAGGTCCCTCTCTGAGGTTCTCCTCACATAAAATGCCTTGTCATAGAATCACCCTACGGCTTCTTGTCATTGGATGAATGAGAGAATAATTTAGGCCCCTAGATCTAGAGCTAGAAGGGACCTCAGAGGCCAAGCAGTTGAATTCTCTTGGATTTGCAGAAAAGGAAACTGAGGCCCAGGGAGAGGAAGTGACTTGCCCAAGGTCACACAGGCAGTAAGCATGAGAAGTGGAATTTGAGCCCAGGTTCTGTGTGATGCCAGAGCCTATTCTACTGTTCCATGCTTTAGAAGGGTTCTGAAATATGGTCATTGGTGATTTTTTTCTGAAGAAAGTAGGCCCCAGGCCCTAGGTCAGGGTCAGGAACAGACTTTTTTGTAACATTGTTTTAACGGAGAAATTCAAGTTTCATTTTAGCTTGGGGTACTTTGGCCAAGGGCTGGTGGCCCTTCCCTAGCACTGGAGGCCACACCTGTGACCTGGCCTGTCAAAGGGGCTTTGTCTTCAGTCCCTCTTGATGGAAAGTGTTTCCTGCTAGCCTGGGATATCACCATGTTTGATAGGCTCTTGGGCCTGTCTCTGTTAATGTCCCCTCCCCACCCCCAAGCATGCTTCTTTGCTCCCAGGGTTTCAGTGCCTCTGAAGCTCCCCCTAAGCCCCCAGAGCCTTGTGCAGTCTCTTGGACCCAGTGACCTGTTCCAGGCTGAGCTGGCTCCTCCAAGAGGGGCAGGCTTTCTGGCTGCTACCTGTGGCCCTGGTGCCCTGATTGCCCGGGCCATGCCAGGGCCTGGGCCAGGCTGAAAGCCTTGGATCGTGTGTTTAAAAGTATGCCAGTGACAGACAGGGCCTGCCACTTGCTGGGTGTCTGGGGCTGCCGGAGGCAGCAACCATTTTCTCTGCCTTTCTCTGCTAAGCCAGCTGGGGTGTTCGAGATGGTGCCTGTGGCGGGCGACTACAGCTGCGGCGGCTGCTGGGGGCCTGGGCAGGGGGGCAGTCCAAGAACTGGGGTGGGGGGGGGGGAGGAAGGCTGGCAGCCCAGGCAGGGCATGGCAGGGCAGGGCAAGGCAGGACAGGGCCGGGCCTGCCTCCGCGCATTTGCCGCAGCCTTCGTGGCGGGGCAGGGAGGGAGGGGCTGCCTGCTGCCTGGCGGGCTGGCGGGCTGGGGCCAGGGGCTGGTCGCTGCGGCTGGGCTCCTCCATTCAGGGCCAGAGGCGTCCGTGACGTGCTGCCAGGCGGCCATGACACTGCGGCAAAGGCACTGTGGGCCTGCGGCCACTAGATGGCACAATGGGCCCATGAAAGGGCCGCCATGCGCTGGTGGTGCTGGTGCTGGTGCTGGTGGTGGCGTTGGCCGTGGCCTGGGCCCAGACAGAACCAAATCACGCCACCTCCGTACGTCAGCAGAGCCCCCCACCCACCCCTACATCCCCTCCGTGCATATGCATTGGCAGGGAGGGCTGGAGCAGCAGTCACCATCAGCCCCACTTGGGGAGAGAGGAGCAAACCACACTGCCCTCCACCCTGCAGTCTCTGCTAGCTTTGGGCACAGACCCAGTGAAGAACAGCCTTTCAGCCCTGAGGGGCCCTGGCACAGGGGTCTGAGTCTGGCCTATCTACAGGAGGGGCTCCCAAGGTCAGTCTGGATGCTACGGGAAGCATTGGCACAGGCTCGGCCAGCCTGGTGGTTGGCAACAGGTTAGAAGGCTGCCACCCTTCCCCTCCCCCCATATATCCAGGAGAAAAATCAACAGGCACCCACCCCACCCTATTGGCTTTGGCTCTCTGAGCAGGCCAAATTCTGTAGGGATTTCCCAAACACACAGGCAGGCCTTTTCCAGTCTGCTACAGCCCAAACAGCATGGTTCATGCCCATTACAAACCTGTGCCACATAGATTTCCTAATGAGTAATAGTTAGTCCCATGATGGGATTAACTTCAGATGCCTATTGGCAAAATAAGCTTCAGGGGTCCATGAAGGACAGGTATATGAAATAGCTACATTTAATCCAGAATGCAGGTAAGGGATAAAAGGCAATTATTTTAAAAGAAAAATAGGATTTGTTTTTAATTTATTTAAAATGTCTTGGTGATTGCTTTTCATACAAAAACCTACAGAGAGATTTTTAATTATTAGCATTGGGAAAAGTTTTAAACTATTATCTCTTGAAAGGTTGAACCCAAATCTTTTTTTAAGACTATCTTGCCAACTCCATACTGGTCACAGTAGATGAAGAATAACAGCCAGTATCTTCTTTCTATTAACCCTTTATGTGCCCTGTCATTTTTGCTTTTCTAGCCTATACAACGCAAATCCATGAAAAGCTTCCTCTAAAAGCCTATCATCTGATCTTTGTCTTCTTTGGATTTTTGAGGGCATTCTCATTTGCCTTTGTGCAGAGGTAATAGGAACATTGATTTAGAGCTGGAAGGGACCTCAGAGGCCACCTAACCCAACGACGACATTTTAGAGAGGGGGAAACTGAGGCCCAGAGGGGTCAAGGGACTTGTCCAAGATCACACAGGTAGGAACAGAGCTGGGATTTAAATCCAGATCCTGGGGGGTCCAAATCCAGCATAATTCCCACTGCATCACCCTGCAATCTCTGGGTTTCACCAACCTCCCACCTTGCTACCCTTCCTGGTTTTCCCAAAGACTGCCACAGTTTATTTCTGGGACCCAAGGAACTGGTTGCTTAAAGAGTTCTTTCTCCTACCCCCTCCAAGCCAGTCCTACTCTGGCTATTTTCAGCATGTTGAAATCTGCTTTCCTGAACTTCATTTTCTTGATGGTCCTGATTTCTATTAGTAACCTGTGTGCTATCATACTGCGGGCTGCTTCCACCAAGGCACCCATCCAGCTTTAAATCCCCTATTTCCCTCTGCATAAGCATTAAATCAAGAATGGCATTCACTCTAATTGATTCCTTCATCTTTCTTTACTAAGAAATTGCCTCCAACATGCTCCAAAAAAACTTATTTGACTATTTGTGGCCTGGCGTATTGTGTTTTTTTTTCTTCATCAGACATATGGATAGCTAAAGGAACACATCACCACCAGATCCCGACCCTAACTCATATTTGTAAAATGACCTAAGAGTGCTTTCTGTGACTTCTCCTTTTGATTTGCAAGCATATAATAAACTGCTTCCATAATATCCCCCTCATCCGTTTGCACTTTTGCCATAACTCCTCATTTTTTCCTGGACCCAGGAGCCTGTGTTGCGTGAGTACTTCCCCCTACCCCCACCCCCTTTGTCTATTGTGTCTGTATCAGTAACAGGCAAGGGACAAGCAGGCCTTCAACATGACTAAACGTTATTACTGCAGAAAGTGCTCTGTAAAAACTCCATCTTACAAATCCACTGCATTGCAGCATATAACTACAGAACTTCTAATATGAAAAGCTAACAGAAAATCAAAGTCATGAGAGCAGCTAGCATTGCCCCCAAGTGCCCCCGTCATGCATAGAGAATACCCCCTCATCCTCAGCCACCCGAATCTCAGCCAGCAAGAAAGTGCCATTTTGAGAAGCTGATCTCTGTTTAAACTAGTGACTATAGAAATAACAGCTGACGCCATTTCAGCAGTTGCCGTGGCCAGAGAATTATTGCTTCCTTCACTGTGGCCCTGGTGAGTTCTCAGAAGGTGTAGTTGAAAAATCAAAGCCAGGTGGCTCTAGATTGGGAGATGCTTCTATGGTTTTGGTTTTCGTCAAATCACCCTGGGCGGGACACTTTTGCAATTGTTCAAAATGACTACGCCAGCAAATCTGCACTCCAGCCCTTGAATTACACAGGGAGGCTGAGCTCAATGGGGGGGGGGGGGGGCAGAAACCCACCTTGCTCCAGCTCCATAGTTCTTAGCAATGACTAATCCTTGTGGTAGATGGACAAAGAAGAGCCATAGACAAAGAAGCTGGGGTAGGTACATTATGACTTGTCATGTCGTTCCTTGGCTAAATCTAAATAGAAATAGGAAATGTAAGTCTTGAGATCCCTAGGGATTTGGATTTTGCTTAGACCCACTGGGAGACATCTTGAGACATGCTTCTGGGAGACAGGAGAACTGGCATGTGCATGGACATTCTGCTTTGGACTACTATTCAGTTGGGAGCAGCTTTTTTTTCTCCTTTACCTCAAAGATTCTTTCCCCTGCAGACAGGAATTCAGGAAAAAGAACAGACTGTGCTCACTTAGGTAGGTTTTTTTTTGTTTGTTTTTTGCTTTTGTTTTTTGGGTTTTTTTTTTTTGCTTTTTGGTGGGCAATTGGGATTGACTTGCCCAAGGTCACACGGCTAGTTTTTGTGTTAAGTGTCTGAGGCTGGATTTGAACTCAGGTCCTCCTGACTCCAGGGCCGGTGCTCTATTCACAGTTAGGTAGTTTTAAAGACACATAGTTCCAACTCTGCAGGCAATGGAAAGGGCATGCTCCCAACCATGTGGTAGGACAAGGCAGGATGTCCATGCATGTACCAGTTCTCCTAATTCCCAGAAGCAGGTCTCCTAATGTCTCCCAGTGGTTGGCACCATTTTGGGTGGTCTGGGTGTGTGACCATTGCACTTGGATGGATGTAAGATCTCATCTGTGTGGGTATTACCCGGCAGGGAGGCAGATTATACTTATCCAAAGCTCCTCAATCCTGTTTGATTCTTGTCTATGTCTTCCCATATAGCTGACACAGGGAATCCACCCAACATATTGGGGGTCTTATTCTAGATCTCCTGGCATTGCACAAACACCAAGGGAGACTATAAGATGTTTGTCATAAGAATATCCCTTGCTCCAAGTCATATGACTGACCCATTGTTTCCCCACCAGGCATATGTGTTTCTCTGATGACATATTTCATGTTGCTTCTCCCAATTAATTCATCATTCATACTATTTTGCAGCATACTTATGGCTACCATGTGCCACTCCAGTGCCCTTCAGGTGATCCTCAACTCAAATTCTTCAGACTTGATATATTCCGTGACTCACAGCTAAACATCCCTGGAAGAATATGGGTGTCAAAAAGGTGAGATTTTATTGATGAGAATACATGTAGTGTTTTGCATTCCTTAAAGTGCCTTATCAATATTAACTATTACTGTTATTTCTTGAAGAGAAGCTTGAGATCATTAAAAAAAAAATACTCGGGGCAGCTAGGTGGCACATCAAGTAGAGCGCTGGCCCTGGAGTCAGGAAGACCTGGGTTTGGATCCGGCCTCAGATACTTAACATGAACACACAAAGAAAAAAACCTAGCCATGTGACCTTGGGCAAGTTACTTAACCCCAACTGCCCTTCAAAAAGCAAAAAAAAATACTCAATTTCCCAAATGCAATGCAGTCTGTTCTTTTCAACTTTGGGCTCAAATCATTGTCCATTTTCATAGTCTGTCCAATATAAGCTCTACTGATGAATGTAATCCATAACTTGTCTATATAACTTCATGTCACAGCCTAGAAAATAGGTGTTCTTCATCCATTTAGTTTTTCCTATGTGGATAGTTAGGCTGAACCTTTTTGAATTGCTCTGGATAGAGCTCTGGACTTGGAACCAGAAAACATGAGTTTGAATCCTGCCTCAGTATGGGACCCTGAGTAAGTCATTGTGCCTCTTTCAGCCTCAGCCTTCTCATCTGTAAAATGAGAGTAATAAACACACCAAAAATTCACAAAGTTGTTTTGAGGGTCAAATGGGATGATGTCTATAAAGAGCTTTGAAAACCTTAAAAGTGCTATTAAATGTTTGCTCATATTATTATTTACTTACTTATTATTTACTAGCAGTGTGACCTTGGGCAAATTACCTAACCTCTGTTTGCCTCAGTTTCCTCAGTTGTAAAATGGGGATCATAATAGCACCTATCTCACAGGGTTGTGATGATCACATGAGATCATTGTAAAGCCTTTAGCACAGTGCTTGGCACATAGTAAGCATTGTATAAATGTTAGCTATTATTATTAATAGCCTTTCAGAGCAGTGAGGATCAAATTCAAATGGAAATGGGAACCATTAGACCATGCATAAAGATTCCAGTGCACTACAGACTGATTAAGAAAACCACATATTAGGGGTGGCTAGGTGGTGCAGTGAATAGAGCACCTGCCCTGGAATCAGGAGGACCTGAGTTTAAATGTGGCCTCAGACACTTGACATACTTAACTAGCCATGTGACCGTGGGCAAGTCACTTAACCCCAATTTCCCTCCAAAAAACAAAAAAAAATTAAAAAAAAGAAAATCACATGTTAACATTATCTATATCCTATTGTGTTGTTAAGTATTTCTCCATAATAATGATCTCTACCTACAGGAGCCTCTCTTCCATTTGTATTCTGCTCAGGACATTCTCCAGAACAGTGGCAAATACTTTTGCTGAGTATCCATCCCCCTATCTTCTCTCTCCTTTGATATAAAAAATGAGAGATTCTCAAAGGGATCTCAGTTGTTGCATCTTTTAAGGATCCTTAAAAAAGATCTTGACATCTGCACTGGAGACACGTTGATGGAGGAAAGCCTTTAGGAAGGCATTTTGCTCTACCAAACTGTGTGTCAACAAACAATATGCCTTCCAGTCAATTGCATGACATAAATATGTGGTCTACTGTGGAAGTAGTCATAGTCATTTCATAGTCATTTGCCACAACCTGTTTCTTTCTCATCTTTTCATCAAATATGCCCTTGATGTGTATGTAGACTGATGATAAGATTATAGCTCTAGAGCTGGAAGGACCTCAGAGGCCATCTAGTCACATCCTCTCATTTGATAGAGGAAGAAACTGAGGGCCAGAGTGGCATTAAGTGGAAGAATCAGAATTCAAACTTGGGTCCCATGGTGCCAAATTCAGTATTCCAAATTTAATGCTCTTTCTACTGTACCACACTGAATTTTCTAAAAGCCTCTTAAAAATATATACATATGGAGAAAGTAGGAATATGAGTTAATAGTTACCAGTATTCTATTGGTCACCTTTACTAGTAAACCCAAGGCCTGAAGTATTTTCCACATCTTTGGTAGTCTCCTGTCTTTCAGATACCTTGAATATTGATCCCTTTTTGCCCACAAATCTTTGTTGGCTCCAATATAGATTTCCTTTGTGTCAGATCCAGCTGCTTTTCCCATTTTCATTTTCTTCAGTTCTATTTTCACTTGCTAGTCCCAATATGGTGGCTTGACTTTCCTTGATGGAGTTATGGAAATATTTTCCATTTTTCATTTGCTTGTTGTCTTCCTTCCAGTTTTATCCTCAATGTCCTAGAGATGCTTTTGTTTACTTGGGTCTTTCACCAAGCTTTATTTAAACTTGTTTTTTCTTCTGCTGTTTTATGAGGTGATATTGCTCATAATCTTCTACCATCCTCCTCTGTAAGATGTTACAAAAAAGTTTATATTATAAATTAGTGTTGCCTTTGGCAGCCATATGTCTCTGCTTGGCAAGGATATTATGTTTTCTGGATGAGGCAGTTTCTAGGCTCTTTTTGGTATCCTCATAGCAGTTGATTTACATTGGTTAAGCTTCTTTAAGACATGGTGATAGGGGCAGCTAGGTGGCACAGTGAGTAGAGCACTGGCCCTTGGAGTCAGGAGGACCTGAGTTCAAATCCAACCTCAGACACTTAACACAAAAACTAGCTGTGTGACCTTGGGCAAGTCACTTAACTCCAATTGCCCTCCAAAAAAGCAAAAAAAAAGACATGGTGATAATCTGTGTTAATATCTCTTCTTCCATTCATTTTCCTTTTTTTAAAACCAGAAGTCAGGTTGGAGTAGTTTTAATTTCATGTCACATCTTCTCATTTGTATTTTTCTAATTTTTAAAATTAATTTTTATCTTTGTTATAACAAGTTACAATATTGCTTCTGTTGAGAGGCAGGGATAGTTGATAGAGGGTCTGTCTCTTGGAGTCAAGAAGATCTGAGTTCAAGTTTGACCTTTGACACATATATAATATATGACCCTGGGCAAGTCACTTCATCTCTAAGGTCCAGACTGGGGAAAAAAAAAACATTATTCTGACAATGAGTTTGCATTAAATCCCACATCAATAATGGGTCATTTCCTGCTTGTTAAAATATAATTAGTTTTGATTATGTTACATTACTTGATACTTGCCAAGTTTAGAGCTTTCCAACCTTTTTCTCAAAGAAAGTGGCTGTGATACATAAGCATGAGATGTTATCCATTTTGGTTGCCAAATACTGCAACATTTCTGGTCTTTATTCCCTTCTTTCCATTTCCATGGCTCTATTATATTAGTTCAGGCCCTCATCGTACCTTACCTGGACTATTCTAATATCTTATAAATGGTTGTACTGCCTCCAGTCTCTCTTTACTTTAGGATTATAGATGGAGAGCTGGAAGAGGCCTTAGAAACTATCAAATCCAACCCCCTTATTTTACAAAGGAGGAGGCTGACTTGCTTAAGGTCCTGGGGTAGTAAATACCAGTGGCAGGATTTGAATTTAAGTCCTCTGACTTGAAAACAAATACACTTTCCACCATACCATACTGCCTCTCTGAACTATTCTCCACTCTCCAAAGTAATCCTTCTAAAGCAAAGCTCTGATCATGTCACATTCTTGCTCAAAAGCCTTTTGTGGCTTCCCACTGCCAACCAAAAATCTATTCATTAGCTGAGAATCCAAGTTGTTGTTGTTCAGTCATGTCCAACTCTTTGTGACCCCATTGGGGATTTTTTTGGCAAAGATACTGGAATGGTTATCCAGCTCATTTTACAGATGAGGAAACTGAGGCAAACAGGGTTAGGTGAGTTGCCCGGGGTTACACTGCTAGTAAGTATCTGAGGTCAGATTTGAACTCAGGAGGGTGAGTCTTCCTGACTTCAATCCCCTATCCACTACTCTACCTTGCTGCCTCTAAGAATTCAAGACCTATCACTATTTGGATGCATTAGTCAGTCACTCAATAACCTCTATTAAGCACCTACTATGTACCAGGTACTTTGCTAAGTACTGAATAGACAAAGAAAGGCAAAGATGCAGTCCCTGCTCTCAAGGAACTCACAGTCTAAAGGAGGAGACAACATGTGCATATAAGATATATACATTGTAAATGGGGGTTAATCTCAGAATGAAGATGCTAATGGGGGCAGCCCAGGAAAGGTCTATTGTTGAAGGTGGAATTTTAATTGAGACTTGAAAGAAGTCAGGAAAGGCAGGAGCCAGAGATAAAGTGCCATGTGTAGGGTTACAAGGCCAGTATTGTTTTAGAGGCAGGACTTAAACCCATATCTTCCTGATGCCCAGCCTAGCCCTCTACCAACTAGCCATTGTCTCTCATCAGAAAAAATAGTGTGAGGCAAGCTCTCTTTTAAAAATAATTTTAATAGTTAGAACAGAGATTTGACATAGCACTAGGGGCCCTAGGAGCCATTTTGCAGAGACTGGCAATATAAGTTCTTCCCCTGGAAGGGTCTTATAAAATCACTATGAGTCTTTGACTACTTCCCATGGGAAAGTAACACATTTGATAAGTTATGCCAAGCAGCCTGGCATATCCTATACTTCTTTCTAGTCTTTTCTATATTAGAATTAATTCCAGGCCACCCAGCATAGCTTATAGCCAATTCCTTCATGGAGACAATCCCCAGATGTGTTACATGGAGTGTTGCCAAAGTAATTTGAGGAAAGCCCTCTGGAAGAACAATGTGATTTCCTCTTATGGCATCTTTTATGGGCAGATAACTCATGTTGATGGCTTGAAAATGGCTTGAATTCCTCAGTTGACCAGACCCATTGTTTAAAACGTGGATAAATTGGGACTACCATGCAGTTATGCATGCTGTTTTGTCATGCTAAAGGCATGGGTCAGATAATCTCATGTTCATGTTTTCAGTGGAGGGGGCACCACATAACATGATATCTATACTAATAAAATGGCTCAGGGCATAAACATTTGATGTTCACTTTGTCTACATAGATCTGCCAAGCCATTGGAGCAATGAGATATACATAGTGAATAGAAGGAAAGATTTGGCATCATGAAGATCTAGCATTATCTCCTGCCTCTAAGTCTGACTATGTAACCTTGGGCAAGTCATTTAATCTCTGGACATTCCAGGGGACTTTCTAAGATTATAAGTTGTAGGAGAGTTACAGACTTGCATCAAAACAAAAAGTTTCCATGCTCAGAATTTCCCCACACCCATGAAATCATAGGCCCAGAACAAATATAGTCTACCAAGCTAGAGAGTGACTACCGTGGAAGACTCAGGATGTTGAGTCTTCAAATTCTATGTGTTAATCGATGATGTCATCACCATAGTAGAGTAGAAATTGCTCTAGATTTGGAGCCTGAGAACCCAGGTTCATATCTCAGCTCTACCACCTATAATCGTATTCTTCATCCCCATCATGGCCTCCAATCCCTCAATCCCTCATCTCTTTCCCAAGCCGTTCTATACTACCCTCTACTCTCAAATCCCTTGCCTCCTTGTTCTTGCTAACCTCCAACCTGAGATTACTTCTACCATCTTCCTCCTTCACTCCTATTCACTATACTGCTGAACAGAATTATATTGATGGAGGCCCATACAAATTTATAGTATCTAATCTCAACTAGGCATTCACTACAACAAGGTAATCCTTCTCCATAATAATCATTTATCCCTCTCCACAGTGACTGTTCTAAACCCTATTGTTTCGTTTCAAAGTTCCCATGCTACTCCCACTTACCATCCTCTCTGTTGAAAACCATGCTTTGTATTTCACTGAAAAAAATGAGGCCATTCACTGAGAAATTCCTCTTCTCCCCTCCTACTCATCTCACATCATTCAGACATCTTTCCTCTTCCTTCACTCCTGGTCTCAGAAGGAGAGGTAGCCCTTCTTCTTGCCAAGGCCAACCTTCCGAATATACCCTTGATCCTATTTCATCCTGTCTTCTCTGACAGTTTGTCTCATCTCATCTCATCTCATCTCATCTCATCTCATCTCATCTCATCTCATCTCATCTCATCTCATCTCATCTCATCTTCTCTCTCTCTCTCTCTCTCTCCCTCCCTCCCTCCCTCCCTCCCTCCCTCCCTAATTCCAATGAAATTCCCCTCTCCATAGTTACCAGTGATCTCTTAATTGCCATATCTAATGGTCTTCTCTCAATCCTCATTCATCTTGAACTCTTTCCGGCATTTGGGAGTGTTGTTTACTTTCTCCTCCTGGATTCTCTTATTTCTAGGTTATTGTGACATTGTTGTCTCTTGCTTTTCCTCCAATCTGTCTGACCTCTCCTCAGTCTCCTTGGCTGAAACTTCATCTAGGTCATTCCCACTAACCCACTGTAGGTGTCCATCAAGGCTCTGTCCTGGGTCCTCTTCTCTTTTCACTCTATATTCACTTGGTGATTTCATCAGCTCCCATGCAGATGATTCCCCAATCCATATATCCAGCACTAGTCTCTCTCCTGAGCACCAGTATTACATCACTATCTATTGGCTCTCATGTAGACATCTCAAACTCAACAAGCCCATTATACATTACCTTTTCCCCAAACTCTCTCCTCTTCTTACTCTCTCTATTATGGTTGAGAATACAACCATCCTCCCAGTCACCCAGGTTTGCAACCTTGGTATCACCCTTAACTCTGAACTCTCAATGACTCAATCACCCCAAATATCCAACTCATTGCCTAATTTTGCCACGTCTGACTTCATAACATTTATACACATGCACACATGTGCACACACACATATATTTGTATGTATGTATAGATATGATATATTCTATCCACCCAAATGTGTACCATTCTTATTCAAGCTCTCATTGCCTTTCGCTTGAACTATTACAACATCCTTCTAAATGTCCTCCCTGCCTTAAGTGTCTCCCCATTCCAATCTATCCTCCCTTTAGCTTCCAAAGTAATTTTCCCAAAGCTTTGCTCTGTTCATGTCAATCCTGCCACCCCACCCACATACATACAGACATAATAAATTACCTCCAGAAAAAACCTCATAAACTCTGGCATGTAAACTTTTTCCCATCACTTGGTCCCTTGATCCCTTTCCTGTCTTCTTATACTTTACTGCCATCTAAGCATTCTATTATCCAGCTACACTGAGAGACATGCTGTTCTTGCATATGCCATTTCTGTCTCTGTGCCTTTACATTGACTGTTCCCCACGTCTGGATTCTTCTGCCTCCTCATTTCCAACTCTTAGTCTCCCTGGCTTCCTTCAAGACCCACTCAAATCCCACCTTCCTCAGGAATTCTTTCTTGGTCTCCAGCTCCTAGATTCTTTGCCTCTAAGATGACTATTTTGCATGTACCTAGTGATTTACATGTTGTTGCTCCTGCCACCCCCCCCAGCCTCTTAGAAGGTGTATTCCTCGACAGTGGGGACTCATTGTGCCCTTTTTGTACCCCCAGCCCAATGCCTTGCACATAGTGATCACTTATTGAATTCTTGTTGACTGCCTGATTGATTTGCTACCTGTGTGTCTTTGGGCAAGTTAATTAATCTCTCTGCTTCATTTTCTTATATCTAAAAATGAGGGTGTTAGACTATATGATCTCTAATGTCTCTTCCAGCTGTACATCTGTGACCCTATGATCCTCTTGTCAGTCCTGTAGAGCGGGGTCCAGCTAATGCTGTGTGCAGGCTGTCCGTCAGTTATCTCTTACTCCTGCCATATGACTGCTCTGTTTCCTTTCCCAGTCCTGGATCTCCCTAGCGATATCCTTTATGCAGCTGCTGCTGCGTAATTCTGCATTGGTAATAGGTTGCAGCCTTCTCAGCCCAGGCTACACCTCTTCACTGCCCTTTGGGTGACCTGCAACTTGAATTCTTCAGAGACTGTTGGATTCCATGACTCGTAGCCATAGAGCATCAACAGAAGAATATTGATGTTAAAAAAGATTGGCCTTTGTTTCAAGGACAAACTTGGAGCCCCAGTAATTCACAGGAGACAGAATCCAAAAATTAAGCCAGCCATCATATAACACACAGGGTGTGGTCAGATCTACACAAGCCAATGCTGGTGCATGAGTGAAGCAGTTGACTTATCTCCAAATGGTACCAGAGAGTTCAGGCAAAACTGGGCCTACCTGTCCTCTCACTTCTGGTTCTTCTCAAACATATAGCCCCAAGTGAGAAGACTGAGAAGCTTGGCAATGTGGCGTGATCCTTCACAGGTTTCTGATAGAACTTGCCAAATCCTAGAAAAGTCTTTAGCTCTCAAAAATTCTTCAGTCATGGAAATAAACTGTTTCTTTGGGGTCAGCACTCCCTTTTGAGACACAAGGTAACCCATGTACTTGAGAAAGAATTTGCAGAACTAATGCTTGTCACTTGACAGTTTTAGACCAGTGTCTTCCAGCTAACCAAATACTGTAATACTCTCCCCATATCTTTGCAAATACAATGAAATCATCCCAATCCAACAACATTGCCAGGAAGTTCCTGTCACCAGCCACCTTCTCCATGTACTGTTGCAGAGTGGTTGGCATTCTCCAAACTCCTAGTAGAATTTAGCCAGGCAAACAGAAGCTGTGTTTTCCTTATCTTCCTTTGCCATGGTAATCTGATAGTGCCCACTGCTCAAGTCAAATATTGAAAATAATATTGTTGGGGCATTATACTGCAGACCACCTTGATAAAAAAGGGCAAATAGAGTGTATAAACAGATTACATGCCTGGAACAGTAGCATAGTATTGTTTTGGTTGGGGGTTTTAGTTATGTGAACTTCTATGGGAACTCTCTGCCAAAAATAAAGTAGTTAATAATTTTTTGGCTTGCCTTAATGATCATTTAATTCTACCAAAGGTAGAAAAACTGATAAACAGGAACAGCTCTACTGGATCTGATTCTTGCCAAGAATGAAGAACTGGTTTCTGAGATGGCAATAATAGATATTCTGAGAGGAGGGGACCATTGCATTTTAGAATTTCTGATAGAAAGGAAGAAAAAAAGCTGGGCATGGTATGACAAGAACCCAAAATTTTAGGAGAAAAGATTTCAAAGGGTTTAGAGCAAGGCTGGGGAACCTAAATCCCAGGCAAAGGGCTATGCTTGAGTACCCAGAGGGCCACATGTGGTGTCAAGGCCGCAGGTTCCCCAGCCCTGGTTTACAGAAAGGATACATAAGAACTCATGGACTAAAATTCTAGAGGGGAAGTAAGCTCGAGAAAAATGGGAAGTCTTTTAGACTTTGAAACTCTGAAGACACAAACACAATTCTAAAGAGGAAAAAAGAGGGAGTTATTTAAAGCAATTGACAGGAGTGCCAGGGAACTCACCAACTGACTTAGATTTTTAAAAGATTATGGAAGCAAAGGAAGGTAACAAAGGATGAATCCAAAAGTGTGGCATGGGCCTGCATGTATAAGTGTCTGGGGTGCTAGTACATAATGAGCTGATGATGGTAAGGAAAGCTAAGAAGAACAAAAACATTTTGTTTTATCTTGACATCTACAAGGATTTGCAAATTACTTGGGACAAGCAATAATTTTGCTCTGATTTCATTTTGTGACAGCATTGACCATGCATGTGTGCTTCTGCCGATACTAAGATAAATCAGAATGCCTGGCCTTGGCCAGATAAAACCAGATTGAGTTAAATTACCTTTATTTAGGTCTTTGTCAGTCAAATGCTGGATTTCATATCATATCCATGTTTCTTTTGTTGTATTTTAAATTCTATATTTTAAAAAGCCAGCTATTACTCCAAGGAAACATACAAAAATTGTAGTCCTTAAAGCACATGCTTAGATGATTATTAGAGACATTGTAGACTGTGGGGAAAGGTATGGGGAAAGCAAAGGTTTCAAGAATCATTCAAGACCTAAAGGAAATAGGATCATTTGCCCTGCAGTTCAAAGGAAAGTGTTGAAAAAGAAAAACAATGCCAAGAACTAATAAACTGTTGCTGCAAAACAGCCTAATTAATCCTCAGAAAAAAAGCAAAGACCTACAGAAGAACCCAGAAGCTGAAGGGTAGTTATTGATTACTCTATATTTTGCAGAAGTTCCCAAACTTATTTGGCCTACCACCCCCTTTTCAAGTTAAAAAAATTGCTCGGTGCCCCCTGGAAATCTATTTTCTTTAACCCTTTAACAGTTTTTTTTAAAATTTGCATCATTTCAAAAAATATAAAAATTTTAAGTGACACATATTAATTTTAATAATTTATTATAAATTTGTGGGGGGGTTTCCTGCATTGAAATTTTGATGATGCAATATTGCATCATGCAGCCATATAGTATCATAATGTAAACAAGTCTTTACACACACATATTCCTACTAAGATATGCTGGACTTCCCAACAATGCATGACACACTCGCCTGCCAACACTTGCTTGTTAAGACTTGTCAGTGGACCTGACCACTGATTGGTCATAATTTGCATTTTGTGTATTTATTTGGAAAATAATGTAATCACAACAACTTTAACTCTGTTACACAACAGATGAACCATGTATGAACGGTTTTTCAAAATTCTCTTCTTTCCTTATGTTTCCACCACCCCCTTATTTTTTTCAATGCCTCCCAATTGCATGTGAGGCTACTACTGCCCACCCTTAATAATTACAGCACTCCCCTAGGGGGCGGTATAGCCCATTTTAGGAGCCTATGCTATGGTATGGGAAAGGGTCAGCTAGGTGGTACTGGATAGAGTATTGGGCCTGGTGTCAGGAAGATTGCTCCTCCGCCTGAGTTCTGTCCTCAGAGAGTAGTTGTATGACACTGGGCAAGTCACTTCACCCTGTTTGCCTCAGTTTCCTCATCTATAAAATGAGCTGGAGAAGGAAATGACAAACCACTCTAGTGCTGTTGTTCATCCTTTATTTCAAACAAACCACTCCAGTATCTTTGCTGAGAAAATCCCAAACGGGATCATGAAGCATCAGACATGACTGAACTACAAAACAGTATGGGAAATCTTCTTAAAGTTGGAAGAAAATGGAAAAGACCAATTAAAAAAACCAGTTACTAACCATTACTATGAAGAAAAACCTCATGTCATAGGCAGGAATAAAGACTGGATTGTTGAAGATTGGAAAAAAGATGCTTTCTACTGATGAAACCAACTTCTTAATTCTAGGCTATACTAAAACCATTGTTAGAAGAATTCTAGGTGAGCCTGTGATATCTGAGCATTCTTCTTTAAAACATACATCTGAAATAATGTTTTGGGGATTGAGATAAACATACTTCAATGATTTGAGTAAACAACGGATTAAAACCTCATTGAAAATCTACAAGCTATACCCAAGGCAAGACTTGGAAAAATGGACTATTCACCAAAAGCACACTTAGTGTCTGATGTGGTATAAAGTTTCAGGATGAAAAATGAATGAATATGTGTCAATATCTTGTGAACTTAATGCACAATCATGTACAACAAACAATCATAACAAACAAAGGACATATTGCAAATTAAAAAGTCTTCAAAGATATAAAAAAGTTTTCATATTTATTGTTTAATTCTCTGCATTTAATTATTTTGCTTTTTTCTAGTTACTATACTCATTGCTGCAGAGGAGGGGGAAGAAAAGAATCAAGGAAAGGTAGGACCACT
This sequence comes from Gymnobelideus leadbeateri, assembly GCA_011680675.1. Lineage (NCBI taxonomy): Eukaryota > Metazoa > Chordata > Mammalia > Diprotodontia > Petauridae > Gymnobelideus > Gymnobelideus leadbeateri. Next base: position 40,353 of record WOXC01011888.1, read on the forward strand.
GCCCTGCCTGGATGGGATGCTGCGAACAGATGGCAGAGATAGTAGAGCTGCTCCGTGTTTTTTCTCTACCAAGGATTTTTGGACTAGAAGAGACAGAACAAATATGGTTAAGAAATAATTATTACCTAAAATAAGGAAAGAGGTGGCAACAGAGAACCCAGATGTCCTGGTCAATTCAAGTCACCAGGCTTGGATGAACTATACCCTCCAGTACCCAAAGTTCTATTGGTAGATCTAATTGCTGAGTAAATATCTTTGAAAGATCATGGGATAGAGGAGAAGTACCACAAGACTGGAGAAGAATAAGCTTTGTCCTGATTTTCCAAAAAAAGGTAAGAGAATGGAATTTTGAGGGGACGTAATTGGAGTTAAGTGACTTGCCCAGGGTCACACAGCTAGTGAGTGTCTGAGGTCAAATTTGAACTCAAGTCCTCCTGACTCTAGAGACAGTGAGAAATAGAATCTTCAAACTTATAGACCCAACTATTAAAGGAATGATCAGTGAACATTTAGGAAAGGAAATACAAAGAGCCAATATGGCTTCATCAAGAACTGCTAATGCTAGGATAACCTATTTCTTTTGGGGACATGGATCCTAAAGTTATAGGTAATGAGGATGCATAGCTATAATTTGCCTCTATTTTAGTAAAGCATTTGAAAAAGTCTTGAATGCTATTATTCCTGCAAAAAAGATATATCCTAGATGATTGTACTGCTTTGTGGTTTTAGCCCTGGTTGAATGACTGGACTCATAGAGTAATCTAAGTCATTTAATGTCTAATTGAAAATAGGTCTCCAATGGAGTGCCTCAGAATATTACGCAGAATATTACTCAGGTCTTGCTCTGAATTGTCTATAGAAACTGTCTTGACTATTGCCTTTATGTTAGGGACATGAGAATATAGTTACAATGCCTGTGGTTTTCCAGAATTAATGTTGGTGTTGGTAATAGAGAAGGAATGAGTCTGCAACATGACAAATATTATTGCTTCAGAAACTACTTTCTTTATATTCCCATCTTAGAACAACAATAAGCATGCAAGTCTAAAAGCTCTCTAAAAGAACAAAACATGGAAAGACCATCAAAGGAGTGAGAACCATTACGAAGGCACCACATTAGTTCCTAATGGTTTTTCCTGATCCTGTCCTCAACAGATTTTCTCTGATTCTTGAAGATGGAAAGTTGCTGGTTACCAAATGCCACTCGATTTCTCTCCTCTAAGTTAAAGTTCCCTTTAGTTCCCTTTCTTTCCCTTTACTTAATGAACACACTTTCTCTTCCGTCATCCAAACTATTGACAAAAATATTAAATAGTATCCAAACGAGGTCAGGCCCCCAAGGTATGCAATCCAACACAATTCATATTGACATATCAATAAGTATTTTGTCAGAATAATCCCCCAAACCAATTTTGTAGAGTTAGAACCATATTTTCCCAACTTGTTAATGAGTATAACATAGGGTCCAGAATCAAAAAGTTTGCTCAAGTCAATACATATTATGTCTTTTATTACCCACAAGCCATTAAGCACATCATCTCCTGAAGAGAGAAATTAGATTGGCTTGATATGATTTGTCCTTCACATAAGAATGTTGATTCTAGTCCAGCACCCTGTGTTGTTTGGCTTTTGCCAAATTGATTTTTTGATGCTGCATTCCCATCATTGGCCTTCTTACCAAGTTAAGTTAATGAGGTTCAAATTCCCATGGTTGGCCTTTTACCCTTTTGAAAAGGTGGAGGCTCAGTTTGCCCTTTATCATGTCTATGTGCAGCTCAGGAAGATCATAGCCTGTGGTTAGGTGGTGATTTCAGTCAATTCTGTAAGCATTTTCAGGTGCATCTCAAGAGTCTGATGCTTCAGAAGCCTAAAAATTGTTTAGTGTCTTTGTAATTTGATTTAACGTTCTAATTGATATAGGAGTTTAGGAAGCCAAGTACTGTTTACTATAGTTATCAAATCACACACACGTGTGTGTGTAGACACACATACATGTGTAGACACACATGCATGCACATATGTACACAGACATATGCATAAACATATACATGTGTATAGATAGATATATGTGTGTATGTGTATTTGTGCATACACACTCTGGAGTAATATAGAGCATGTCAAGCCTCTCTCCACATAACATCATATGTTATCAATTTTGTTTTCCTGTATAATCAAAGAACAGCACTTTTTCCCTCCCTTTTCAGGGGACCATACTTAAGTAATCTACATCTTTTGCAAGCTCTGCTCCCCCCCTTGCTCTTATTTTGCTGATTTTCTTCCTATAAGTTCACGCATATAGGTCAGAGCCACCACGATTCACTTAGAGCAACAGCTGCAGTTGCTAAGGCTTGGATGTGGTATTTGGGGTGTGGCACCCACTAAGAGTATCCCCCCACCCTTATCCCACAGTAGGGATTATCTTGGCATCCATATTTCAAATGACTCATCTCGAGTTGTTGAAACTCCCTGCTTTTCCCTCTCTCCAGCACAATGATTCTTTTAAAATGAATGCTCTTGGTAACCCATTTCTTGGTCTTTTACCCTCAGCCATTGCTCCTACTTAGATTTCTGTCTCCTCCTCACTTCAGAAGTCTGTAGCAGGCTAGACAGAAATGCTGTGGCTTTGTTTCCATTACAAATAAACAAAGAGACACACAAACAAACAAATACATAAGCACAAGCTGGAAAAGAAAAAATGTGTATGTGTGCGTGGAAACCCCTTCCCCCATCCTGGTATTTTTGAAAGGGGAAAAAAAAGAATCCTGCTGAATGTCATCTCTTCTGTGTTCTCTGTTTTCTGTCAAAAGCAACTAGAGTGAAAGAATGGTTTATAGTTTATGTTTGGACAACATCTCACAGAGCCAGCCTTGAAATTCCATCTTTAAAGATTTTGTTCATTCATTCATTCATTCAACAAATGCACATAGAATCAAAGATGTGAAGCTGGAAAGGACCTCAGAGGTCATCCAGTCCAACCCTCTTATTTTAAAAAGGAGGGAACAGAGGCCCAAAGAGGTTGAGTACTTGTCCAAGGTTACCCAGGTTTGAATTCAGGTCATCTCATACCAAATCCAAGACTCTTTCCCCTGCATTAAACTGCCTCTCTAGAATTTATTATCTCTGCTTCTCCATGGAGCACTCAGTTTTTCACTGTCTCATATAACAGATTTTAAAAAATAAATTTGCATTGATATCTTTTGTTTTTACATTGTCTAAATTTTCCCCAGCATCTCCCACTCTTCCCCCTCCCAGAGAGCCATTCCATAGAACAAATATTTTTTTTGAGAATTATAAGAAGAGGAGAAAAATCCATAAAATATATCAATACATCAAAAGCTATGACAATAGATGCAGTGTTCCATACTCATAGACCTTTCCACCTCAGCAAAGAGACTGGGGCAGGGGTATGCTTTCTCATATCTTTTCTTTGGGACCAATATTTTTCTTTGTAATTTTGCAGCATTCATTTACTTTCTTAAAAAATAAGTTTTTATTAATATTTCATTTATTTTCCATCACTATTATTTCCCTCATTACTTTTCCCCTCCCACTCCTAGAGAGATATCCCGTAAAACAAATAGTATTTTGAAGACAAAAAGAGAAAATGGAAGAGGAACACAATCATTATAACTGATTAATACATTGAAAAATTCTGAAAACATGTGCAATGTACAACACCTCTGTAAAAGGTGGGAGTGAGTTCTCATATCTCTCCTTTTGAGTCAAACTTGTTCTTTCTGCTTTTGTAACATTCACTTTTCATTTTTTTTTGTTGTACTTTTCATTTACATGGTTGTAGTTGTATCTGTGGTTTTCCTGACTTTACTTTACTCTACGTTAGTTCTTGTAAATCTTTCCATGCTTCTCTGTATCCATAATGTTCATTGTTTCTTGTAGCACAGTAATATTACATTGCATGCATGTACTCAAGTTGTTTAACCATTCTTCAATTAATGGACATTTGCTTTATTTCCAGTGCTCCTATAAATATTTTGATGCATATGGATACTTTCTTTTTCTCAATTACCTCCTTGGGCTATATGCCTAGCAGTGGAATCTCTGGGTCAAAGTGTGCAAAATCTTCATATTCTAGGCTCTCAGCTCTGGAAGGGATGACAGTGTGGTGCAGTGGAAAGAAGGCTAGATGGGAAATCAGAGGACCTGGGTTTGAATCCCAGATTTGGTCACTCTTTGCTTCCATCAGCCATTTCTAGACTTTCCCTCTACCACTATCCTTTAGTGATTTCTCTTCCTTTGAGGTTCACTCTTTCCAAATTTGTAACCCCATCTAGATCCTGGTTTCTGTTATCTCCTGGCCTCCAGGAAGATATAACCTAGCTTACAGCCTCCCTTTCCACCCCAATTCAGCCACTTATTTCAGCCACTCCAACATAGCTGGTATTTCAATGACCTTAAACCACCAGTTCCTCAATCTACTCAACTTTCAGGGAATGAATCTGAGCTCAGTATCAGTAGATGGGAGAACCTCTCCTGATGAGGACAGATGCATAGAATTTTCCAGGTCACTGCTCAGGCCCAAGTTATTCACTCAATTATAGCCCTAGTTTAGGTATGATCATGGTAGCAGTCTTGGAGTGGTTGCAGTTAGAACCAGTATTGTTGGTGTATCAGTCCTTTACCCTGACTTTCTGATCTTTCTTCCAGAGTTAACCCTAGGGTAGTGACCTTGCAAACTATCTTGTATTTTTCATAGACCCTCATATGGTACAATGGTCTCTTGGAATATGTTGTCTGGGATCAACAAATTGAAGGGTCAAACTTTCATATACTACTCAAAATGTTCATACTTCTGTATGAGGAATATTCTCTTCAAGGAGAGTATTAGAGGGTATTGAATGAATGGGCACTGAATATCTTCTAAAATTAAGTATATCTTAACAGACAGGAAAGTACTAGATCTTAATAGAGAGAATTATTTCCCAACTAGCTGTCTGTGTACACCAAGTTTGTCTATTAGTTATAGCAAAGGTCAAAATCAATAGTATATTTGATGTATAAAGATAAGTAGATGACATTGTAGTCGATGATAGTAACTCTAATCCAACTGATTTAAATGGGTCAAAAATGGATAAAAATAAAGATATTGACTCTATCAGCATTTCTTAGAGAAGTTCAACCAATACATAGAGGTTGCCAGAAGAAAGAAGTCAAAAGATTACAGAGATCACAACTAGCAAGTCATTTGGTTTTTGTCAAGTAGAAAGATATAGGGGCTAAGGAGTAAAAGAGCATTTTCAAGATGTTAGGGAGGAAGGGACTGGGAAATTACAAATAGGGTCTCCTCACAAAAGAGTAAAGAGCACTTGATAGAAGAACAGAGATGTTGATGTGACACCTGGATGATCCAGATCACATAAGGGATACTTTGGAACTAAATCGGCAAAAGGCAACAAGTAGACTTTAAATGGAACAGATCTCCCATTATTTCTGTGGTAATTTATTCTCAATAGTGACAAAAGTAGATTCAACCACTGCCAGTACCTGATGCTTTAAGGAAGTGACAATGGATGTGATTAAATTCATACAAATAAAATCCATGCTGGAGGTGACACACTTGTAAGAGCACTCAATGAGGAAAAGATTCTGAAAGGGTGTAAAATATCCCAGGTGGCACTATTATCCAGAAAAGACAACCAAAAAGAAGTCAGCAACACCTGATATCTACACCTATGGTGCTATTACCCGGAAAAAAATGACCAAGAAATCAGCAACTCCTGACATATATACCTGTTTTTTCATCTCTAAAGTCTCTGAGAATGGTATGTGCCTGCCCTGAAAGGATCCTTGCTGAAAATATGAGCAGGGAATAAATAACCTTTATTAAAGAATTGTCTACACTTCTTCAATCATATACCAAGAGGCATAACAATAGAAGATCCCAGTGGCTATTATTTAATGGGTTTTTTAAAGACCCAGTAGAGCAGAGCAAAAGGTAGCATTAAAGTCTACCCTGAAACCAAGTCTCTTCCATGCATATGTCTAAATCCAACATAATCCCAGGACAGATGTGCAAAAAGGACATAATCAATGGAAGCCCCATTTTTCAGAACCTGCCCAACCTACTCTATCTGTTGTCAGGTAGAGGAGATGAAATTATTAATAACAAAGAGGGAAGAGCCCTATTTCCAGGTTCAAAAAATGCATGGATATTGTTCCCTATTTGCTTACCACATGAGGAAGAGCAGCTTTTGACTGACTGCTGTGCTGGTACTGAGAGTGCTTAGAAAAGCCCTAACAGGATGATTCAGTCCTCTATCTATCCAAGCTGTATTTGAAGGCAAGGAGGCAAAGGAAAGTAGTGAGCCTCCACCCAGCCTGTTGCCAGTAGCCCATGAGTTTGTGGTCATGCTGTTGCTAGTCTCTGTCGTGTCTATTCTTTCTTGCCCTTAGTTAAAGGAGAATCAGAATGGGAGCTTTGGAAGGTCAGGAGAGTGAGCCACCACAAGTACCAGAGTCTAGCCCAGAGTTTGTGATCTACTAGAACAGCCCAAGGAGTGATTAGGAAGGAGCGCAGGAGTGGATTGACCCTAAAGCCAAGATGCCAGGTCCTGCAAGGGAGAGAGACTGCTCCATCAACTATGCCACATTCAGAACTTTGCCTCAATTTATGGGGCAACAACCCTGTAGAAACTGCTTTAAGTTTGAACCTACTTTCCACAGGAACTGGGAGGCAGGGAGAAGGAAGGGAAGAAGCACTTATATAGCTCCTACTTTGTGCTGGCCACTGTGCTAAGTGCTTTTCAAATATTATCTCATTTGACCTTGTGACATAGGTGCTGTTATTTTATAGTTTACAGTTGAGGAAACTGAGACAAACAGCTATTAAGTGGCTTTTCTAGGGTCCCCCAGCTAGTATCTGAGAGCAGATTTGAATTCAGCTTTTCCTGACCCCAGGCTCAGTGCTCTACCCACTGTACTACCTAGCTGCCTCTACTGATATGGTACAGTGAAGAGTGTGCTCATAGGTATTAGGAGAAAATATTGGTATTTCTATTTTTGTTGTGCCTTCTCAATAAATATCCCTTTGTAAAAAAACTAATTGATGTTAATTGGTAAATGAAGTTGGGGCCCTAATCACAGGCAGCTAACATTGAGTAAAACGCATTGGAATGTGAGCTTGAGCCAATCACATTAGGGAAGAACTCCCCCAATACCTCAGGAATACCTTAATAATCCTGAAAGGAGGATATACCTATTAGCCTCACTCTGGGGGGCTGACTCATCAGTGGGAGTGAGAGTTGGGATAAGGACCCCTAGAGCTCATAAAAGCTAAAGATTCAATCACAGAAATAATTTTACTCAATAGTCTAGTAAATGGCATTAAGTTAGGAGTAAAACAGAGATATATGCTCACCAGAGATGTTTACTATAGTTATGAGGAATGTCTTGCTCAATATCTAAGTAGAAGAAAGGTCCCCTATTATTGGGAGGAATTCTCCAGGTGCTCCTGTTTGTGGATCAGTCATAGATGTCTTTTTTTTACTTCTAGGATGAGAACAATGTTTTGGAGGGTGGAGGTTGGAAGGCTGACCTTTAGCTAAGTTGGATGTTATTATATTAGTTTTATAATGAATTGCATAAGACAGTGTAATATATGTAAGAAAAACCCACAAGCATTTCAAATTTACTAAGCATTTGCTCTGTGTCAGGCTGGAGGTCCTAGGCATCCAAAGACAAAAATGAAGTTGTTTCTGATATCAAGGAGCTTAGACTCCTAGAAATCTAGAATTGGAGGATTGGAAGAGACCTTGGGGGCCAGCTAGTCCAACCCATACATGAAAGGAACTCTTATTGTAACATCTCCAACAAAGAGTTGTCCAGTCTCTACTTGAAGACCTCCAATGAAGTGGAACCCATAACAACTTGAGATAATAGATTTGTTTTTTGTACAACTCTAAATGTTAGGAAATCTTTCCTCAAATTAAGCCAAAATTTGTCACTTTATGACTTCCACTCATTGTTCCTAGTTCTTCCCCGTGGGCCATACAAAACAAATCTAGTCTATCTCCTGCTCTATAGCCCTTCAAGTACTTGAAAACAGCTATCTTGCCCTCTCCATGTCTTCCAGAATCTCCAGATCTTTGGGAGAACAGTTCTCTATCCATATCTTCCCCCATCTTATACTTTGGAAGTTGATTTTTTTTGTACCCAAGTGTGAGACATCATATTGATCCCCATTGAATTATATTTTGTTAGACAGACTAATTCTCTAGACTGTCATCCAGTATGTTAGTTCTCCTTCTAAGCTTTGTAGTATCTACAAAGTTGATGAATGTGGTTTCTATAACTTTATCCAAGTTATTAATAAAAATACTGAAGAGTACAGGACCAAGAACAGAGCCAGGCACTCCGTGGAAGACCTGTCATCTCAATATTGAACCACAAACAACTATTTTTGAATCCTTCCATCCAATCAGTTCTTATGTCTTTTCATTTAATCCATTTCTCTCCATTTTCTCCACAGGAATAGTATGAGATGCTTTATCAAAAGCTCTACTAAAATCTACTCATCTCATACACCTCATACAAATCTTATTTCCTATTTTAATAATTCTGACACCCCACCCTCAGTGACCCACAATTAATTTGTCATGTCCTAGCTCCCCTTGATGAGATGAAGTCACCTGGATCAGGTAAATTACATCTAAAAGAACTGTGTGAAAGAAGAATGTGATTACTGAGCCAATGTCCATGAAATTTGAAAAATAACAGAAAACAGAAGTAGCACAAGATCAGAGAAGGGTAAATGTCTCGATTTTCTAAAAAGCAAAGAGAACAGACTTAAAACTATAACCCAGCGAGCTTGCCTTCAATTACTGGGACAATCCTAGAACACATCATTAAAGAAATGGTTGGCAAATATCTAGAAAGGAAAGAGGTGATTACAAAGAGCCAGCATTGCATGGTTTCATCAAGAACAGGTCATGCCAGCCTAACCTCATTTCCATTTTTTCACCATGATTACTAAAATGGGAAGGAGGGAGAGGATGAGGATAACTAACACCAGATAGAGGGCAAAACTTCTCAGGTCTTGTTTTGTTTCTGGTTTCCCATTACACTGGAAATGAAAGAACAAAAATTACTAAAAGGGAATTGATACTTTCCCTGAAGCATTTTACTCCATAGGATCCTATTTATTGCTTGTCTTATGAGATTGCCACTGAAGCAAATCAAGAAGCTTATTAGCTACTAGGTTTTGGGGAGAAGGAAAGGTAAAGAGAGGGGGGAGGGAGGGATGTTAGGAGGATGTCTGGATAACTGAAGTCCCCCGTCATTCTTCCATGACTCAGTGCCATATTTGTTAACTCTTTCCCAAATTCCTTACCTACTTCCTAAGTGGCCTACAGTATACTACAATGACAAAATAATTTCTGTTTCTCCCTTTGTAAATCTCTAAAAAAACTCCCCTCTGGTTCTTTGATGTCCTCATAAATACTAAATAGAATGCTGCCCCTTTCTACTTCTCATGCTTCTTTTAAATAATGTCTGCCTATTCAGAGCCATAGTCCAGTCATGGGTTTCATGCCACCAAGTCTCAGAGATAGCTATGAGGTCCAATTTGTCCACTTGCCTCAGGACCACTAGGTCCCCTTGTTTGTTGCCTCAACTTTGGGCATTTTGTATAGAGACTTGAGGCTGTGGGTTTTACCATTGCCTTTTTCTTGGATTTTGTCTCCTGTGAGTTTGTTAGCATCATAGCTACTATCCCTTCTTCTTTGTGGTTACTCTCTATAGTATCTAGCTTGGGGGACATACATAAGCAATCTTCCACCTCCCTTTTCTTTAATATTTTAAGCCTTTTGGATTACATTTGAAAGACACATGACAAATAACATTTTCATGAGGCTTTATTAGTTGTACTCCATATTTGGACAGGGGGTACAGCTAGGTGGCAAAGTGAATAGAGCACTGGCCCTGGAATCAGGAGGACCTGAGTTCAAATACGGCCTCAGACACTTGATACACACTTACTAGTCTTGTGACCTTGGCCAAGTCACTTAACCCCAATTGCCCTACCTTCCTCCCTCCAAAAAAAAAGCACATCTAGACAGCAATCTATCTTACATAATAAGCCACAATCCAGAAATCTAAATCTCATTCTCAAACACTACCTTCTCAGTCAGCTGTTCATTTCCCAAATTTTTCTCTTATCCCTTGCCTTTGGTGGGCAAAAGTGAAGAAAACACAACCTGTATCCTTATGATCCTCAGTTTTGTGCCCAAGACTTCATGATCATTGGCAGTACTTTTTAGGTTACTTGTGGAAGTGCCATTTGTATCCACATGAATCACCAGAAGTGAGTAGATGTCATCTGTTATAATAAATCTTGGGATGTTCTCACTCATGTCTTTGATATGTCCCCCAGGAAGACAAGACACTTCTCAGTTGTTGTCATCAGGTTGACAAATAGCTGCCTGAGTACCAACCGCTCTTACTCTTCCCTTCTTTTGCCCCTTACTAGACCATGATCTCTCAGCTAGCAGTTTCTGTGCTTCTGCTATATCATTCTTAGGAGGGCAAATAGCTCCTTTCTTCACAGAGCAGCCAGCTCTCTCCTCTTTAGAAGTACCCCCACGCTGATTTTAATCTGTAATTTTACAGCTGTCCTTTTTCTTTTTCCCTTGGTAACACTCTTCCATTCTCTACCATCCTGACAAAGGTCAAGTCTCTCCTCCTGTACCTCAGATCTCCCCCCACCCCTACCATTAAAGCCTTATTTCTCTTTCCTTTTTTATCTTCCCTAACAACCTGGTATGTAGAAAGCTATTCTCCTATTCCTTCACCCTCTCCTCCAGAAGTAGCTCAGCCTCCAGTAGGAACACAGATAACAGTCACTCAACTGTGACAGAAATACAAACATTTCATACCCAATGCAAGTCATTTCATAATTTTCCCTACTTTCCATAATGATTGAGATTTTCATCCTTATTTCTTGAAACTACTTGTGAATATTTATATCTAATCAGCAGGGCAAAATCATTTTACAGTCAATTATTAATTTTCAAAAAAAAGTTGAAAGATTTTACAACCAATTTTCCCCACCCACCAATTCATTCTATTGGAAGGAAAAGCATATACTCATAAAAGTACAAAATACAAAAGTAAATATATATATATATAATACATATATTATATATATACATATATTATTTGGGGCCATAAATCTAATATGAAGGGCAGTTTGTTAGCAATAGAACAGGGGTTCCAGTGGGCACAACAGAAGGACTGAGTGGGGTAGACCACAGGAGGGATGGGGATGACATAGGCAGGAGTGTGGAGTGTTGCTTTGGCCTAGGTACCTACTATTCAGAAATCATTGGGATTTTTAGTGGACCCATATAACAGAAGAATGGCATGGCTTTTGCAGTAGCAGTGGTCACATAGATTTAATTAGCAATCCCTAAACAAGAGATAGAAACCTGAAAGTGGTGTTACATGGCATGTCCAATGTGTCAAGAAGGCATATGGTAAGTCTTTGGTCTTGCCTGATGGTCAAGGCTTTGGTAAGTGGAATCCTGGGGTTGGCTGCTTATAGAGCTCCATCCCAGAGTGAACTATCTACTTTGTAGTTAGAAACCTTGAAAAGCCCCAATCATGGAAGACTTGATACTGTCTGTGACCCAAATAACAATAGAGAGATGCATGGCAGGCATACAGCTTTGACATTTCCATTGATGACTATATACAAGAAGAGGTATGAAGCCTCCAAAAAACAAAACAAATAAAAATAAAAAGAAGAGGTCTGAGGGATACCCATGAGGAAATGTATGGGCCCATCATGTAGTGAGAGTAAAAGATGACAGATCAACAGCCCAGATCCTGCATTGGTCTCCGTGAAATGTAAAGAGACCCAGACAAGGAGTTCAAGCACATCGGGAGGAATCACTGCTGAGAATCTAAAGAAGAACATGGGCAAGATTCATGAAGAATGATGAGCTGGATACTATCCACAGCAAAGAACTGAACACCTCCATTAATGAGATCTCAGATTTACTGGAGCTGAAAAGGCTGAGAGACAATCTGGCAAGAAACAAAGGGGGAGAAGTAGAGGGAATGGCCTGAATAAAGGCACAGAGAGGGCAAGAATTTGTATTGATCAGGCAGTCTGGTTTGGCTGGAGTTTGATATTCTGTAGAGAATAGTATGAACTCAAACTGTAAATGTAAGTTGGAGGCAAATTGTGGAGGGCTTTGAATACTGAACTATAGAGTTTGGACTTCAACAAAGAAGAGACATTGAGGACTTGTAAGCAAGGGAGTGACATGAGCAGAATTAAAGATTAGTGAGATGAAGTTGGCAGTCTATCCTAGACAGGACAGACAGGAAGGAAGCAAGGAGTTAGGGGGGTTTTACAGGAATCTAGGTGAAAAGTGATAAGGGCTTGACCTGAGGTGCTGCCAATGGAAATGGAAAAGAGCAGTGTCTTGAAGGACTCTCCAGTATTTTCAAGTCTCTCTCCATTCCAATCCATCCTCCATACAGCTGCCAAGGTCATAATTCATAAAGCACAGACCTGACTATGTCACCCCAATCACTCAGTAAAATACAGGGACTTTATATTACCTATTAGATCAAATATAAATTCCTCTTTGAGGTCATTTAAAACTCCTAACAACTTGGTCCAATCTCCCTTTGCAGCCTTATTATACATGACTCCTCTGTAATAAAGCCAAACTAGCCTTCTCTCTGTTCTTCACACACAGTACTCCATCTCCCATCTCCATGCTTTTGGACAGTGTGTCTCCCATGCCTGGAATGCAACTCCATCCTTACCTCTGCCTCTTAGAATCCTTATCTCACTTCCAAGTTCAGCCTAAATGCCATCTTGTGGCTTTTCTTGACCCCCTTAGTACCCACTGCCTCTCCACTCCTTCCAAATTATCTTGTTCTTATTTTGTTCATACTTATGTATGTGGTACAGTGGTTAGAGCACTGGTCCAAGAGTCAGGAAGCTTCTATTCAGTCATTTCAGTCATATTCGGTTCTTTGGGAGCCCATCTGGGGTTTCATAGGGCCTAGAACCAAGCAGATGCTATATAAATGCTTATTCCCTTTCCCTCCCATATCTATGCATAGTATTTCTATGAAGGGACCATAAGATTCTTGAGACCAGGGACTGATTAATTTTGTCTTTATATTCCCAGGGCCTAACACAATGCCTTGTGCAGAATAAGTGATTAATGAATGTTTGTTTATTAATCGATCCATTGATTCTATAACAGGATTGAGTAGTGAAGACATTACTTGATCATAAAAGGTGGAATGTCAGGCAGCTGTGGAGGTGATACTTAGGGCATGGGAGTTTTGCCCCAACCTCCAATTCATATTGCAGAGGCATGTGTCTTCATATTTATTTGTTTCCTTGGAGCGGTACAGTGTTGGGCTAGAAGCCAGAACACCTGGGCTCTCTTTCTGGATCCGTTGTTAATTAGCTGTGTGATCTTGTGCAGGTCTCTTTCCTTCTTTGAGTCCAGTTGCCTCCCCTAATTAAATGAGGACATTGCATTGCAGAACTTTTGAGAGTCCTCTCAACTTGAGTGTTCAATGGCTCTATGCTTCTTTTTGTGATCCATGCCAAAGACTGGCTTTAGTCAAGATTGTTTCTAAACTGTGCCCGTGGTAAATTCTATGGCTTGATGCACATCACTTGATCCATTATCCACCGGTCCAGCTGTCTTGGAATGCGATTCAGGAGAAACCTGGGCTCAACAACCATCTCATGGAGTCTCTGTGCCTCATTGCCTCATTTGTAAAAATGGGCATAATAGTATTTGCTCTACTTCACAGAGGGGATGAGGATTTTTGCGCTAAGAAATGGAAACTATTATGTGTCAGAGACAAGACTTGGGCCCAGGTCTTCTTGCTCCAAGGCCAGGCCTCTCTCTACTATACTACAATTGCTCTCTGCCTTTTGATGATTATTTAATAAGGTTCCAGTAAAATCCAGTAAGGCAGCATGGTGTAGTGCCTAGAATGCCAAGCTTGGATTTAGTAAACCATGGATTCAAATGCTTTCTCAGATACTTAAGAGCTGTGTGACCTAGGCAAGTCACTTAACAGCTCTGGGTCTTAGTTTACCCCTTCACAAAATAAGTTAATTTTTTTTTTTGCTTTTTTTGAAGGGGGGAAAGCAGGGCAATTGGGGTTAAGTGACTTGCCCAAGGTCACATGACTAGTTTTTTTGTGTCAAGTGTCTGAAGCCAGATTTGAACTCAGGTCCTCCTGACTCCAGGGCTGGTGCTCTGTTCACTGTGCCATCTAGCCACCCCAATAAGTTTAAATTTAATTACTTCTAAGGGCCCTTCCTACTCTAAATCTATGATCTTTTAGTGTGGAGGTTGCCCTTATCTCTTGCCCCAGTGATGGACTGTATCTCCGTTGTTCAAGGACCAGCCTAGCTAAGTTTTGAAGATCTATCCCTATATTGGACAAAGGGCACGAATTTTTCTTTTGGACAAAACAAATTCCAGAGTCCTTCTCCCAAATCTTAGAGGAGACATGATCAGCATCAGAAGAGAGAACCCAGACCAATATAATTATAGCTCTTTGAAGTATTCATTAAGCACCTACTACTAGGTACTGGGACTGGGGCTACAAGAGAACCAGGTCCAGTCTTCCCTTCAGCAGCTTCCACTCCAGGTGAGTGACAAAATTACCAAGTAGGAGACAATTCGAGAAAAATATAAGAGAATATAAAATTAAGTGCTCAAGTGTGTGGTTCAGGAATACAGAGAAGACAAAGATCAATGTGAGTTGGCAGATAATCAATCAGGCCAGGTTCTGTGGAAGAAGGCAGACATACGCTGGGCTTTCACGAAAGGGCCCAAGTTGAAGAGGCAGAAAGAAGGAAGGTAGTTTAGGTTAGAGATGCTTCTGTGGGAGTGAAGATTGCAATTGAGATGAGGGGGAAACAGGTGGTCAGTGGGCAGGAGGCCAGCTGGACTAAAGGGGAAGGCCTGGGTTGGAGAATTATAGTGAACCCAAATCACGATATTGGAGCTTGAAGGGGCCGTAGAGATCATTCAACCTCCTCATTTTGCAGAGGGAACTGAGGCCCAGAAAAGGGAAAAGATTTGCCTGATGTCACACAGCTAGTAAGGGACAGAAATGGTATTCAAATTCAGTCTCTTGACTTCTAGGTTGTTACACTCGGTTGTTTTGATATGTGAAACATTTCTATTGCTCTCTTTTGTTTTTTTAATTGGATGATTCTTCCTGAATAGATCCCTCCCCACCCCCAGCTCCCCACCTCTGCTAGCTGTGTCTGGTAACAATACATTTTTAAAAAAGAAAAGAGAAATAAGCCTCAGTGCCAGAGTGAGGCAGGCACATGTCACCTGAGCTTGATAGGATGTTCTCTATTCAACATCCAATAGCCTCCCTCCCTCTATAAAGAAGGGAGGGAGGTGCATTCAATGCCCTCCCAACTGGTTTCATATTAGCTCCCTGTTCCTAGCATGCTCAAATAGCTATTGCTGAATAGAAAGATTTAACAACTGACCAGAACACACATAAAGGAAAGTGGGTCACTGTCTTCTGTGGCTGTGTGATGGGAGGGTGCTTTTAGTCATACAGACATGATTGCTGCTGTTCAAGGGCATGCCATATAGTGCCCATACCAATATTCATGAGTCCTATGGACTTTTCTCACTGTCATGGGATTACTAGTATAGTGGATAGAGCAGGGGTGGGGAACCTGGGACCTCCGGGCCACATGTGGCCCTCTAGGTCCTCAAATGCGACCCTCTGACTAAATCCAGACTTCACAAAAACAAATCCCCTTAATAAAAGGATTGGTTCCGTCAAACTTGGACCCCGGCAAAGGGCTGCACTTGAGGACCTAGAGGGCCACATGTGACCTTGAGGCTGCTGGTTCCCTGTCCCTGGGATAGAGTGATGGACATAACTTATAATCTCACCTCTGACACTTGCCAGCCATGTATGTAATCCTGGGTGAACCATTGCACCTCATGGAGTCCCAGTTTCCCTCTCTGTGAAGTGGAATGCCTTTTGTGCCCCTCTCCCAGGGTTGTTTGCAAAGATGAGATGAGATAGTTTGTGAGGTGCTTTGCAGATATTAAGGTGCTGTTTGAGTATCAGCTAATGTTATGATTTGTCTCTCTGAGCCTTAGTTAGTTTGTTTTTTTTAATCTATAAAAATGGGGATAATAGCATTTGTGCTTTATACCTTGCAGAAAAGTACTTTGCAGGTCTTAAAGTGCTATAGAAAGGAGAGTGGTTATTACTAACAGGTTGCTATGAAACTCAAACGACATAAAGGATATTAAATCTCCCTACAAACTCTAGAGCTCTTTTGCTAGATGTCCCCAAAATCTTGGTGCAGTGGTAGCTTTTAAACTGCACTACAGCTTTTGGGATAGTTGCACAATGGCTAACATTTCTCGAAAAAATGATAAGGTTTTTGAAGCATTTCACAGAGTTTACCTAATTTGATCTTGCCCACAGCTCTGTGAGATGGGCGCTATTATTACCACCATTTACAAAAGAGGAAACTGAGGTAGAGAGCAATTAAGAGCTGGCCAAGTGTTTGATGCAGGAGTCGAACCCAGGTCTTCCTCACTCCAGGTCTAACACTCTACCCACAATCCCCTACTGTCCTATATAATGCCAGCTATCATGGTGATGATGACAGTGACGATGGTTGTTTTCAGTATGAAATTGTTCAGGTATATGTAACTAAGCTGAAGAACGAGTTGGGGGGATTATTTCCACCCCACCCCCAGGAAATGGAAGAGACTAGATAATTGGGACAATTCTAGAACAGCCTCCAGACCTGCTGAAACCCTTCTGACATACTAATCAACTGACATTTCTTTAGTACCTTTTACATGGTAGGCAATATGCTGAGAGTTGAGATTCAAGAAAGTTTCCAACATGGCCCCTGTCTTCAAGAACCTTCTAATGTGGTGGGGGACAGAAAATGTAGACACAGGAAGATAAAAGACATGCTAAGGCAGTATAGAATAAATATAAAACAGATGATATAGACCTGAGGTGGGGAACCTGCAGCCTCTAGGCCACATGTGGCCCTCTAGGTCCTGCGGTGCGGTCTTTTCACTGAATCCAAGTTTTACAGACCAAATCCTTTTATTAAGGAGATTTATTCTGTGAAGTTTGGATTCAGTCAAAGGGCCGCACTTGAGGACCTAGAGGACCACATGTGGCCTTGAGGCCATAGGTTCCCCACCCCTGAATCTGATGGAATCTATTAAGGTGAAATTTAATAAGGATAAATGTGAAATCTTGCATTTGGGTTCAAAAAATCAACATAACCAGTACAAGATGAGGAAGGTTCAGTGAAACAACAGCCTGTCTGAAAATGATCTAGAGGTTCTAGTATACTGCAAGCTCAACACAAGTCATTAGTGGAATGTGGCCACCAGAAAACCTTATGTAATCTTGGGCTACACCAAGAGGGGTCAAGCCTCTGAGAAGAGGGAGTTGATAGTCCCCCTGCATTCTGCCCTAGTCATATCATGTCTGGAGAACTGTGCTCATTCCTGGGCACCACATTTTAGAAAGGACATTGATAAATTGGAGAGCATTCAGAGGAGAGCAACTAAGATGGCAAAGGGCCTTGAGTCCATGCTACTTGAGGATTGGGTGAAGGAACTGAGGATGTTGATCTTGGAGAAGAGAAGGCTTAGGGGAAGATGTGGTAACTGTCTTCAGATATTTGAAAAGCTGAAGTGGGATTAGGCTTGTTTTTCTTGGTCCCAGAGAGTAGAACTGGGAACTATGGGTAAAAAATAGGAAAGGCAATTTTGGGTTTGCTGTAAGGAGAAGTTCCCCAACAACTGTCTCCAATTTGAATGGGCCACTTGGGCTTCTGGGAGGTCTTTGAGTAAAGACTGGCTGGTGGTGTGGTAGCAGAGCCTCCTGTTCAGGTACAGGTTGGACTAGATGGCCATTGAGGTCCTTTCTAACTCTGTCTGAGATACCAGGTTTCTATGGTTCTTTCCTGCTGGAGGAGGAAATAGCAGTATCTTAGTATCTTGGGCTTCTATCCCTACCCCAAAGGGTGCCTGGTTCTCAGAGGATGATGATTGATGCTCAGGGAACACTCTCAACAAGGTTCTGTGTACTCTTTGCCTGGGTAGCCAGGCACATGATAAGATCATGTGTGTAAAATTTGAAGGGCCTTTAGAGGTCTTGGAATCAAACTCACTCATTTTTCAGATGAGGAAACTGAGGCACAGAGAGGTTACATGACTTATCCAGGGTCACACAGCTAGTGTCTGAGGTATGATTTGATCCTTTGTCTTCCTCACTCCAAGTCCAGTGCCCTATCTACTATACTGTTCTGCCTCTCAAAGTCAAGGTACCCCAGCTAAGTCCCTAATCTAGCCAATGGGCATGACTCTCCCTCAGCTAGAAAAGACTGCTGCTCCTCTTTACCCTCAGGGGAGATGGTGCTAGCCCTGTCACTCCTGCCTGGGAGCTAGGCCTGAGCTGACCAGCAGGAAAGCCCTCATTCTGTTAAATGACTTTTTCAAAGCTTCAGGCCTTCATTGCTACCTTTGAGTTTCTTGCCTTTGCTGAATCACTGACCCTGAGAAGCTATGGGATCCAATGGATAGGGTACTGGCCCATGAGTCAGAAGGATCTCAGATTTGTATGCTACCTGAGACACAACCACGTGAACCTGCAAGAATCACTTTCCTTTTCTGAGCCTCAGTTTTGTCTTATCTGTAAAATGGCCATAATAGCCCCTACCTCACATGATTCCCAGGTAGTAAATAAAGCACTTTTTAATTCTTAAAGTGCGATAAGAATGTCAGCTGCAGTGATGTGTGTGGCCTTGGGCACAACACCCAATTGCCCTGGGTCTCAGATGGAGTTGATAGCCTTTGATGATGATGTCGATGATGATGATGGTCTAGTCCTAGCTCTCCCTTCTATATTGAATCCCCTGATCAGACCAGCTTCTTCAGGGACAACTCTGTGCCTAGCTCTGCCCGCACACTTAGCCCCACTCCTTTTTCTTTATAGAACCGATACCCATCCAAAACAGGGTAGGACCTAGTGCTTGGAAGTGGGTGGGCCTGAGGCTGTAGGTCCATGCAAAGAAATGACCCCAACTGGTTGGAGAGAGAGGACTGCAGGCATGCTCTGAGCTGGCCTGATAAAGGAGTAAAAGAACTAGTGTTCCAGAGAGATGGCGTCCATGTGCCCGCCACCAAAATCATCCTTTATTCCCAATTACTGAGGGGAGAGCACTAGATATGGCATGCAAATTCTCCCAGCATCCCTGCAGGTGCCCATGGCCCTTTCAGAGACATGCAATACACGTCGATTGCCCATTTACTCTATCCTTGCTCCTGCCTCTCCTTGCCTTGCCGCTGTGTTAATGGCAGCCATTGTTCCCCCTGCTAGATTAGGTGTCTGTTCGTGTATGACCTGTGGGATGCCCCCAAATGATCACCACGCCCCCTGCCCAACCAGCACACATGGCAGCATTGTTTGAGACAATTAGGAAAGCCCCAAGTAGCTGGCCATTGCCTGGGCCCATGCTGGGGAGAGTTGCTTGTTAGTGTTGGCGCCATCACCATCAGTGACAGCTGTGGCAGAATTCTCTGCGTTGCCCTGCTGAGCTGTACTTACCCTCTCTGAAGTGTGGTAGCTCTACTCATATTCCCATGGTGTGCTCTCTTGTTTCCACGCCATTCACCGTGGGCTTCAGGCTGGGCCTAGGCACCATTGGCCAAGGGAATGGAAGATGGAAAAATGGGTCTGGTCTGCGTGATCCAACCCTTGGCCCATCTCCATCCTTCATGAGCAATGAAACCTGTTCCAACCCAGCTGAGGGGCTCTGCCACGTAAAGGAGGTCTGCAGGCTGAGATCCAAGGCATTTTAAGAGTGCTAGGCAGTGTATTGTATCAAACAATTAAAGTCTTTGTGGATCACCTGCTACATACTCAGCTAGTGTGGGGCACATAGTACAAGACAGCTTTGGCCCTGGAGGAGCTTTCCATTTCTTTGGGGAGACAAGGTATACACATGCATAGATACATACACAATTCATGTATGCCTACATACTTATAAATATGCATTGTGTACATGACATATATCCACACATAAACACATACAAAATGGTTTTTTTTGTGACATTGAAGGCTCTTCACAATCTGATGGCAACAGAACTTTCTAATTTTGTTTACCACTATTCTATTTCACACACTCTGTTTCAGCTAAACTGGGCTGCCCATTTCTCCTTGACCTTGAGTATGCGTTTCTCACCTCCATGCATCTGCACAGGTCATTTCCCTGTGCCTGGGATGTGTTGCCTCTTCAGATCTCCTTTTTAGAACCATTCTGGTCCTTCTAGGCTCAGCTAAGGTGCTCCTCCAAAAAGCTTCCTTAAGGCTCCCCTGTACCAGTGTTCCCTGCTGCCTCAACTTTTCCTAGAGCTCTCTCTTATAGCTCTGTACCTTGTGTTTCTATATCTGTACATATCTTATATTTCCCGCCCAGTAGAATGTAAATTCCTTGAGGACAGGGATTACTTTGTTTTTGTCTGTGTATTCCCAGCACTGGCCTGTATCATTATACTTTTTATTTCAGACTGGGCCTGTAATTTCGTCAATGTGAAGAAAGGCCTTCTACTAATACAGATTGTAACCTTACCTGCAACTTAGTCTGGAGAGTTGCCTAAGTACTGAGAGGTTAGGTGACTTGCCCAGGGTCACACATCCAGGATATGTCAAAGGAAGGACTTGAACCCAGGTCTGTATAAGTCTGAGGCTAGCTTTCTATCCACTAAGTCCTTGCACATAGTAGGTGCTTAATGTTTGTCAAAACTGCTAATCAAAGGTCAAAAGTCTAAATCTAATCAAAGTTAAAAGTAGAGTGTTGTGGGTAAAGTAGGAGAAAGTAGGAGCTTGATAAAGGCAGCATGATGCAGTGGAAATGTGCTAGATCCAGAGTCCCAAGATCTAAATTCAAGTCCCAGTTATGCTCCTTACAGCCTGTGTGCCTCTGGGCAAGTGACTTAACATCTAAGCCTCAGTTTTCTTCTTTATAAAATGGAGCTGGAGTGGGGAGCAGGTATGGACTAGATGGCCTCTGAGGTCCCTTCCAGTTCTAGACCTCTAATGCTCTGCGTAATGTTTGCCAAGCCACTTAACTTCTCTTCGCCTCAGTTTCCTCCTCCGTAAACTGAGAAAATCAGATTAGATAGCCTTTGAGTCCTTTCCAGATTTAGGTCTCTGACTTTATCCGCTTGTGGGTGACCTTGGGCATAACACCTAATTTCCCTGGGCCTCAGGTGGAGTTGATGGCTTTTAAGATCTTAGAAAGCTCCCCATCTATGAATCCATGTTCCTTTTCTTTTCTTTTTTTTGGAGGGCAATTGGGGTTAAGTGACTTGCCCAAGGTCATATGGCTAGTTTTTGTGTTAAGTGTCTGAGGGCAGATTTGAACTCAGGTCCTCCTGACTCCAGGGCCAGTGCCCTATTCACTGCACCACCTAGCCACCCCTCATGCTCCTTTTTAAAATTCCTAATTTGAGAGAGGCTGGATATATTGTAGAAGTCTTCGGAAAAGAGGTTAGTTTTCTGTTGGACCTTGGAAGAGGAGTAGTATTTGGAGAGGTGTATGGGAAATGGAAATGTAACATTCCAGGAGGGAACTTTAAGAGCCTGCCAGTGATGCTCATGAGCATGACATACATGCAGGTGAGGCTTAACTGCCTGGGGCCCAGGGTATAAATCAGGGAGCAGTGGGGGACCAAGTTGGAGAGTCACCATGGCCCCACATTATGGGGGGGCATGCTGTGAGTTTAACATCATTCCTCTCTTCCTCACATGCACCTACATGTGATCTTAGTTTACATGTTTCCTCCTTCATCTCTTTC